>WOXC01008657.1:0-71242 GCA_011680675.1 Gymnobelideus leadbeateri | reverse complement strand
TACCTTTTCAAGGTTTTAAAGACATCAGGTGATTTGTATTTTTAATTTTAGGGCTTTTAAAAAACTATATGGAACATAAGTAAATATAAAATTAGATGTGTAGTTGTATTTTTTAAATACAGGTGGCTCTAAAAAGCTCACAGTAGAATGGAGATGATACAATTATCTTTTAATTTAATTTGCCTAATGAATAATAGCCAAACAGGATAAATGAATTCCCCCAAAAGTTGCTTGGACCCAAATCATCCAAATCATCCAGTTTGATTATTATTGTTGTTGTTCAGTCATTTGTCATTTCAGTCATTTGACCCTTTGTGACCTCATTTGGGGTTTTCTTGGCAAAGATACTGGAGTAATTTGCCACTTCCTTCTCTAAACTATTTTACAGATGAGGAAAGTGAGGCAAACAGTGTAAGTGACTTGCCCAGGGTCACACAACTAGTAAGTATCTGAGGCCAGATTTGACTCATGTCTTCCTGACTCCAGGCTTAGCACTCTATCCACTATACTAGTTGCTTTTTGATTATTTGCATGAGTCAAATAATTGTTAAAGACCACATAACTCCCAGATTTTTCTTAGATTAGGACTGTATAGTTACCATCAATATTAAGATTCCCCTTTTTAATTTGGTGGTAAAGTCTTTAGTTTGGTTTTTTTTTTTCCATCTCTTTTCTCCAGATTACTGGTGTACTATACAGAAACACACACACACACACACACACACACACACACACACACACACACACACACACACACACCAGGAGAATGGATGTTTGTTACAGATATTCAATCTCATTCTAATAGCAATGCTGGTGAACAAATTCTGAAAAACTAAAGTTGGAGAGTAAAAGGGAGAATGACCCCAAAAAGGAGATTGATTATTGTTACCATCTATTCTATTGTAATTAAACTCATCTGGACATGATTGCAGGAAAATTGGGAAGAAGAACCCCCTAGTCTTCTCAGTAGCCTTGGGGGAGTTAAAGGATTGTTCAGAACCATTAGGGGACCAGATTGATGCTGTTTCTCTTTTTTTTGCAAGGCCATTGTGTAGGAGGCTGTGAGGGGGAGGGGAAGACAGCTCTGGGATACTTTCTCCCTCTCCTTCCCACCTCATTCATGCCTAGGAACATCTTGAGGTCGGACTCCTTTTGTGGTTGTCTCTTTAGTAACTGCATCTAAATTTTCTGGCATTTCCTACCCCAAGAGTAGCTGCATTGGGGAAAAAAAGAAGTGATCACTAAAGAAAACAAAGAACATGTTGTTGATATTCTCTCCCTCTGTCACTATATTTATTGGTAACTGGAGGAGATTTTGAGGAAGGGGATCATTGCATAACTTTAGCCTCCCCAGTTTCAATGTGGAACATCTAACTTTCTGGTCAAGGTAGTTTTCCTTTTAGCATTACAAACGTTCACAGGATTAGAGAATTTATGTACATAGACCCAGAGTATGTTTGTGTAAAGGGCATCTTTGAGTTCATTTAACTCCTCCCATTCACTTTACAAGCGAGGAAAATCAAATGATTTTCTTAAGATCACAGGGGGAGTAGTGACCAAAACAGGACCAGAAACAGTCCTTTGACTCCTAGTTCTGTGCTTTTTCTACATGGCTGATAGAAAGTAATTACTTTCCTCCACCACTCTCCACCCTCCCTCCCACAGCATTGTAAATCCTTCTCATGATCACATTTCCCCCCTTGCTATTGACTGCTGTACCTTTGTTTAAGAGGTCATGGTGTGTTTTATTTTAACTTTATAAATATTCCAAAAATATGCCATGGTTAGTTCGAGATGAGATCTTCTGTTAATGCCACCATTTTCCCCTTCACATTTTCTTTCTGATGACATTTTAACTGTGCATAGTTTTATACACTTGGTGGCTCACCAGAATGAAAAACCATATAATTAATTTGCAAATGTTCTAAGTCTGCTTATAAATTTTTGGTAGTTCTAAATCTGATTAAAAAAAACCCTCTAAACTCAAGTTAGTCTTTGGTCTTAGAACTGCTCATATACACACTGATATATTAGAGAAAAATTCTATTGAAGTCTTAAGATCGAGAGATTTTGCTGATTTTCTGACTTTAAGACAGTATGCATAAATTCATAAGCATGTAAATAGCATGTAATTCCAGTCCCTTTCTGGATGAAATGCTAACTTTCCTACTCACATAAAAAGAATCTTCTGTGTAGTGCATCCTGTTAACTGGGCAATTGAGAGGATATCTCTATGTCCTGGATATTATTTTAAGAAACCAATCGCTTCCATCAATCAACTTAACAACCCTGATAAGCCAATCATCTTTTAATCGATGTTGAGCTGCTGAAAAGTTGCCATAGATACCGAATCCTACAGCCATCACAACAGAAAGTGGGGCTGGAATTGAAAGTGACAGGTGTATTCATCACATAGTTAACAAGCCTTTGAAGAGAAAGGGAAGGTTTGCAAGAGTCCTTAGGCTGTGTATAAAAGATTGCATAGACCACTCATACAATTCCCCAAGAGCACTTCAAAAGCGGGGGGCTAAGCACGTTTTTCATTAGAAATGCAGGAAAATGTTGGCCTGAAATTCAAGCTCTAAGTAACTGAGTTCCTTGAAGTTTTGCTCAGCTGTCATTTGTCAGGGGTCAGTGGCAAATTATCTTGTGAACAGAGAGGCCTTTCCATTTCCCACCCCCTACAGGGTGAAAGGAAAGAGGCAGCTGAAACCACAGGGCAGTAAGCATGATAGTGGGGAGGGAAAAGAAAGGGAGGGAAGGGGAAGACCTGCTTATGCTGTTTGTAAATAGAGCATTTTATTGGGGTGGTTTCTGCAGAGCTCTTATGTGAATGTATGGGGGGGAGGAGAACATAGACCATTCACAATGACTGGCATTGGATACCGTGCAAAACAAAACAAAAAAACAACCCAACAAAATAACAAAAAAACGTGCCACTAGGGAAATCATCTGATATTTGGTATAGTCCAATCCATTATGCTCTAGTTAAATATCTGTCCTCTGGCATCCTGGGGGTGAGGTTCCAAAGCCCTTCTGGCAAGCTAACTTTCTAACTAGTTGAGGAATTATTTAACTGTGCCCCCTGCCCCCAGTTGTGAGCAAGTAGACAAAACCCCTAGAATTCAGATCATCGGGAAGTTCAACCTACCTTTTCTTCCTGCTAAAGAGTTCTACTAGTCCCTGAGGATATCTAATGAGATCATAGAATCATAGATCAAGAATTGAAGAGGCCTAAGAGGTCATGGAGTCCAATCCCTTTCACAGAGGAGGAAACTCAGGCTAAGAGAGGTTAAGTGATATGTATAAGATCACGTGCCTAAGTCAGGATTTGAACACATCTTCCTGCCCAACATTCTGCTTACTGCACCATGCAGTGGTGCATTACTACGTGCTATCTTTATCTAGATTACTCATGAGAACTGTATCGAGAAGATGCTTGGGGTTTTGGAATGGCTGAACAAGTTGTGGCATACGATTGTGGTGGAATACTACTGTGCTATAAGAAATGATGAGCTCCATGATCTTAGAAGAAACAGGGAAAAGCTTGCATAAAGTAACGAAGAGTGAAATGAGCAGAACCAAGAGAACATTGCATGCAGTCACAACAATATTGTTTCAAGGTTTCTCAGTGTGTTTGAAGAACGTATTGCTTCCCCTTTGCCCCCTGAATTTTTCTCCTCTCCTCTTTAGCCAAATGAATGTAACCCTTAATTCATCACAGGACTAGAACTGTAAGGTCCTACCTACCCACTACCTGGGTTTCTTTGCCTCTCAGGTCCCAAAACAGACAGCTGAGAAATGGAGTGGCTGGTGAAGCTGATTGACACAGGTATCCTGGCTTTCTTTGTATGTGGTCCATTGATGGTTTGTGTATCAGTAATAAATCTGGTAGTTAGATTTTGAGAAGTGTGCAGCTGCTTTTTCTATTACTTGAAATTGAGAACTAGACTCATTTATTTGTCTCAGGTTAACACCAAAACTTTTTTTAAAAGACCATTTTGCCTAGAAATCACTCGAAAATGTGTCACATATATTTTTTGCCTTCTTAAACAGACTGTCATTATGATAGCTTAATCTTTTCCTAACCAAAGGTTATTGTTAAATCTATCAATTATTATACTGTGATTTATTTGGCAGCAATATCCTCTGAATTTATTGAGGCATGTGGGGCTATTTGTTCCTATCTACATGTAAGATATATACAGCATAAATGGAAGGTATACTCAGAGGGAAGGGCAGTGGGAAGATCTGAGGTGAGAGGGTGGATGTCCTATAGAAAGTGGGTGGGATTTGAGCATTAAACGAAACTGAGGTAACTAAGGAGGGAGAGTATTCCAGGATTGAGGGGTAGCCATTACAAAGACAAGGAGATCAGAAATGGAGTGTTGCTGTGATGAATATCAAGATAGCCATACTTCTAAGAATTATCTGTCAGTTTGGAGACCACATACTCCATTGAGCTTTCTAGTAAGTAAAAAATGCATGCTAGGCATTTTTATAAATATTTGCTGATTTTAAATCAAATACCGTGGATGTTGTGACATTTATTTTGGCTGCTCTAAGAACTTTCTCACTTTTTCCCCCCTTGAATCTAGGCTATATTCCAGATAAATAAGATTAACAAATAGCTGAACTATAAATGGGTTAAGTGTAACCAGTTATAAATAGGTGAAGTGTAACATCAGGGTTGTTCTGGCACCAGCTTGAACTGGCTTAGGAAAGCCAATTGTTAAATTTTCAGTGTGAACATCTATACCTCAGAAATCTGCAGTTATAGATTGGGGCTTGATATATTGTTTTGATTGCTTAGACTTAATAAAGTGATAGAGAAAATGTCAATAAAGCAGATTAAACTGAAATGTGTATCAAATGAACCTTCCCCCCCCCCCCCAGAGAGCCAATTGTTAAACATTTACCAACATACCCTTGAGAATAACTCAACATTTATATAGCCCTTACTATGCCAGAGACTGTACTAAATGCATTACAATTATTATCTCATTAGATCTGTATTTGGAGCTACACTTAAGCTTTCTTATAGAAGGAAGGAAGGAAGGAAAGAAGGAAGGAAGGAAGGAAGGAAGAAAGAAAGAAAGAAAGAAAGAAAGAAAGAAAGAAAGAAAGGAAGGAAGGAAGGAAGGAAGGAAGGAAGGAAGAGAGAAAGAAAAAAGAAAAGAAAGAAATAAAGAAAAAAGAAAGAAAGAAAGAAAGAAAGAAAGAAAGAGAGAAAGAAAGAAAGAAAGGGAGGAAGAAAAAAGAACCTTCATTAAACACTTAGCCAGGCACTGTGCTAAGTGCTAAAGGTTCAAATACAAGCAATCCCCCCCACACACACACACACACCAAACAAACAAACACAAGAAACCCAACAACAACAAAACTTGATAGTCCTTGTCTTTAAGGAGATTACCTTCTAATGGGTGAAAACAATACACAAAAGAAAGTTGAAAAGCAGAGGTGGGGAGTGGGAAAAGTACCTGGCATGACGCCATGATTCTGTAGTCAGAAGGTCAGGAACAGGAATAAGAGGGGAACTAAGGCAGGCTGGCCTAGTTTCTTGAGGAACTCATCAGTGGGAGAAGGGAGGGGGCAGTAAGGATGCTCTTTTGGAGGGATATTCTGTGGTGAGCAGGCTAAAGGGATGGTGGAATATTTCAGGGCAAGGAGGTCCCAGGTAATGAAGGAAGTCTATGATGAGACAGCAGTAGAGGAATAATTTTGAAATCTAGAAGGTTAGTTAGGAACAGATCTAGGAGGGGAATGAAAGCAGCCTGTCCTGGAGTCCTTCACAAAACAGTACCTTCATGATGCTTGTAGTAGGCAGAATAAAGCAGAATAAAGTAGGCACAGGGTTCCTTGTCCTGACTCAGATAACTGACAATACAGGGTACCACATCTCCTACTCTAACCTATTTACCATAGTCAGTACCATCTATGGATGAAGTGAGAAACTGATGCCTCTAATCCAAAGCCTTCCCAATTTCCATCTTTAGTTCTGTGGACGCACTTCCCACTTCTAAGGAAAAAAAAGACTTTTGCTGAATTCATTCACTGTATAGGGTAAAGCTAATGCTTTAGAGTCAACTTGGGGAGTGGGGGTGGGATGTAGTGGGGAACCCAAAGAGGGGGTAAAAATTTGGTGAGAGTGGTAACGTCTTGGGGATTGGGGAGAGCCTGGCATGGTAGTGGGGGCTCTAGTCCAAATCTTTTTCCTCAGTGCCTTTCTTTTCCCTTTTTCCTTCTCCTCTCTTCCCTAGCTCTGCAATGGTTTTGTATGGGATCAAAGTAGGGAGGAATAGTAATGTGAGTCCTTCCCTTCTCTTTTCCTTCATCTCTCCCTTATCCTTTTCTTTCTTACCTTGTTCCTTCACTGAATAAATGATTTTATTTCTCTGGGTTATCTTATAAACGCATACTCTCTCTTTCCCTCTTCCTCTCCCTCCCTCCCCCCTCTCTGCCTCTCCCTGTGTCTCTCTCTGTGTCTCTCTGTGTCTGTGTCTCTCCCTCTCTCTCTGTCTCTCTCTCTGTCTGTCTGTCTCTCCCTGTCTCTCTGTCTCTGTCTCTCCTTCTCTCTCTGTCTCTCTCTGTGTCTGTGTCTGTCTCTGTCTCTCCCTCTCACTCTGTCTCTTTCTCTGTCTCTCTGTGTCTCTCTGTTTCTGTCTCTCTGTCTCTGTCTCAGTGTCTCTTTCTGTCTCCGTCTCTCTGTCTTTCTGTGTGTCTCTCTCTCTGTCTGTCTTTCTCTCTCTCTGTCTGTCTCTCTCTCTGTCTCTCTCTGTCTCTCTCTGTCTCTCTCTCTCTCTCTCTCTCTCTCTCTCTCTCTCCTCTTACCTTTTATCTATAAAATGCAAAGTTTCGCTAGAACAGATAATCTCTATTCTCTTTCCTTCTAGATCTGGGATTCTTACCTGGGATCTTATGGAGCTCTTGGGTGGGAACAATTGCGTCCTTATTTTCACTAACATCTAACTGAAATTTAGCATTTTCTTCTAGTTTAATGCAGGCCAAAGACACTTCTGAGAAGATGCCCATAAGCTTCCTCAGACTGCCAAAAGGGTCCATCCCCACAAACTAGTTAAGTGCCTTTACCCTAAATCCAATGCTCCCTTGCAATGACAGTGACAGGAGGTGGAGAAGGAGAAATAACACCCTATGCAGATTTACCTTTCCTTCTTCCATTTCCTTTCCCCAGAAACTGGGCCAGTAGGGTTTGCAAGGTGAAGCCTGGAGGCCTGAGACTAGGGTTTGCAAGGTGAAGCCTGGAGGCCTGAGACTTGAGACAGGTAAAAAGGTGGTGGCATGTAGGCCTACATCTCTGAAGGCAAGGGCAGGCCCTGCAGCCCCTGGAACAGCTATCTGTAAGCCAATGAGACCGACGCAAACTGGACACAGCTTGAATGTGTTTTGGATGAGCATGCAGGAAAGAAAAATAACTGCAGAGGGCAGTCACAGGACAACACAGCAGCCCTCAGCCATAAGAGCTCACGAATCTTGAGCTGAAAACTCGATCTTTGTGTTGGTTCCTTATGTGACTCATAACTTTAATACTGGAAATACAGATCTGCCTCTGCCTTTTCCCCTCTTTCTCTGCCCTTTATTCCTCAGCGCGGTGTCTGGACACATAGTAGACACTCAATAATGCTTGTTAACGTTGCTCTTTCCTTTTCCCTTCTATCTGTGGGGAAGCTCAGCAGAATGGTAAGAGTACTATTAGATTTGGCGTCCAACAGCCAGGCTCTTCTACTCACTAGCTTGACCTTGCACAAGCAATTTTCCTTGGCCTGACCTCATTTCCCCCCATCTGTAAAACAAAGGGGGTAGTATTAGATGATTTCGAAGTTTCCTTTCCTCTAATAATGACCTTCACCAAACAAGGCAGAGAAGGGGGTAGAATGGACAGACCCCTGCTCTTGGAATCAGGAAGACTGGACTTTAAATTTCACCTTAAATATTTGGGGGGCGGAGCCAAGATGGCGGAGTAGAAACAGCTCGTCCAAGCCTCTCTGCCCCCAGATTCCCCACAAACTATGTAAAAAAGGACTGTGAACAACTTCTGGAGCCCCAGCACCCACAGAACGACACAGAGAAACTAACCTCCCGCTGAGGACAGCCCAGCAGCCCTGCAGGAAGGACCAGCGCAGCGGTCTGGGAGCCGGCAGCGTGCAGAGCGCAGAGCGCAGGAGCCGAGCCGAGCCGAGCCCAGGTCCACGTGAGCCGAGGTTTTAGCTCCAGGGCGGCAGGGCCAGCAGCCGGCTGGAGGAACCCCAGAACACCAGCAGCTGTGGCGACTCCAGAATTATCAACATAGACTTGCCTAGGACAAAGTAAGAGGTTAGTCTCCTATGGACTTTGGGACCCGTATTTAGGGAATGCGTCGGCTCCCTCCCCTGGGGGCTAGAAGCCACTGAGGACAAACGCCATTTTGTAGTTTTCATAGGCATTTCCGGCTCCCAGCCTACAAATCGTGGGGAGATCCAGCGATCAGTCTTGAGGGGTAATCGCTCTTGCTTTAACCTCCCTGGATCTGGATTGTGATCTAGGGTGGAAGTCGTGGGTGGGTTTACAGCTTGCCAGAAACGGAAGTTGCCCCCCACACGTTTGGGACAAAAATTCCTCTATCTGGCCTTAAAGCCATAGTGTGGCAACAAGCCCAAAAAGTCAAGCAATTAAGTGGCAACATGCCAAGGCAAAGGAAACAGAAAAATGCAACCCTAGACTCCTATTTTGGGGGCATAGAGCGGGAAAAGGACTGTGAGGTCAGAAGTCCTGCTCCAAAAGCCCCAGGGGAAAACATGAGCGGGTTGCAGGCCATAGAGGACCTTAAGAAGGACTTTAAAAAATCAAATAAGAGAAGTGGAGGAAAAATTAGAAAGAGAAATGAGAAGGATGCAGGAAAAGTATGAAATGAGGGTCAACAGCCTGACTGAGGAAAACAACACCTTAAAAAATAGAATAACTCAAATGGCAAAGGAGGCCCAAAAGGGCAATGAGGAGAAGAATGCCTTAAAAAGTCGAATTTGCCAGATGGAAAAAGAATCTCAAAAAGTTCACTGAGGAGATTCATTCCTTCAGAGTTAAACTGGAGCAAATGGAAGCTAATGACTTTATGAGAAATCAAGATGCTGTTAAGCAGATCCAAACAAACAAAAGATTAGAAGGCAATGTGAAATATCTCATGGGAAAAACCACTGACCTGGAAAATAGATCCAGGAGACAATTTAAAAATTATTGGACTACCTGAAAGCCATGATCAAGGAAAGAACCTAGAAATCACCCTTCAAGAAATTCTCAAGGAAAACTGCCCTGATGTTTAGATCCAGAGGGCAAAATAGAGGTTGAAAGAATCCACCGATCACCTCCTGAAAAAGATCCCAAAAAGAAAACTCCCAGAAATATTATAGCCAGGTTCCAGAATCCCCAGATCAAGGAGAAAATACTACACGCAGCCAGGAAGAAACAATTTCAATATTGTGGAAACACAATCAGAATAGCCCAGGACCTGGCAGCTTCTACACTGAGGGATCGAAGGGCATGGAATATGATATTCCAGAGGGCAAAAGAACTGGGAATGAACCCAAGGGTCACCTACCCAGCAAAACTGAGTATTTTGTTTCAGGGGAAAATATGGTCATTCAGTGGAATAGAGGACTTTCAAGCATTCTTGAGGAAAAAACTAGAGTTGAATAGAAAATTTGACATCCAGACGCAAGAAGTAAGAGATGCCTGAGAAGGTAATCAGGAAAAAGAAATCAAAAGGAACTTATCAAAGTTGAACTATTTACATTCCTATATGGAAAAGCAATATCTGTGACTGATGATATCTTTCTCACTATGAAAATAATGGAAGAAGGGGGTGTGGTCATATGAATACATATGTGAATGTGTGTGTATATGGTTACAGTTATATATGGATAGAGGGCATAGGTTGAATTTGTTGGGAAGGAGAATACTCAAGGGATGAAATTATGAGGTGAGAGAGGAAAGTGGCAAGAGGAGATGGGGAGAGACAGGGGTAGGGTAAACTATCCCATGTAGAAGAAGCAAGGGGAAGTGGTTGCAAGGGAGGGGGAGAATAGGAAGGCTAAAAAGGCAAAACCACATTCACATTGAATTTGGTTCAGGGAGAAAATGACATACATACTAAATGGGATATCTCAACCTGCAGCAGGATAGGGGGAAGGGGGATGAGAGGAGGGATGATGGATGGGAGGGCATCCTTAGGGTGAGGGGAGGTTGGAAGTACCCACTATAGAAGAGGGACAGGATCATGTAGGGAATGGACCAGGTGTGGGGTGGGATGAGTGGGAGGGAATTATAAGCAGCCTTGTACAATATATCTACTATGATAATGTTTTGCATAGCTAGACATGTACAACATATACTGAATTACTTATCTCCCAAGAAGGAATGGGTGACAAGGGAGGAAGGAAATGGATCTGAAATTTGAGGTCGTAACATTAAATGTTTCAAATATATATAAATACTATTAGTAATACTCTTTCGCTTGTAATAGGGAGATAAGATGTGCAGGCATTGGGACACAAAGATTCACCTTCCTCTAATGGAAAAGTCGATGGGAGTATGGGAGAAGGTATGGGAGAGAGCAGATTGGAGGAAGTGATATCTTGTGGGACTACTATTCTGGGAGGTTGGGTAGGGGAATAATGGGGGGAAAATGATTGTAACTCAAAATCTGGCGGAAATGAATGATGTAAAACAGAAGTTAATAAAGCATTTGTTTAAAAAAAAAATATTTAACTGAGTGACCCTTGCTTAACTTCTCTGTGCTTTAGTTTTTTCATATGTGAAATGAAGGTGCTGAACTTGTTGGCCTTTGAGGTCTCTTCCTGTTCTAACCTAATGATCCTATGAGCCTATGGATGGTCACAATAGCTGAGAAGATCCTTGTAGGAGAAACTGCTACAAGAAAGATGTTATGATGAATGCAGAAATCTTGTATATAAAACCGTAATGGACCATCAAGGCCATTGAGTCCAATGCCTTTATTTTATAGGAAGAAACAGGGGCCCAAAGATCTTACATGACTTTTTCAAGATCACATAGGTGGTGTTTGAGGGAGGATTTTGACTGAGGTCATTCGACTCAAAAATTATAGTAGAGGGGAGATTTGTTGTTCAATTGTTTCAGCCTCATTTGACTCTGTGACCCTTTTTGGGATTTACTTGGCAAAGAAACTGGAGCAGTTAGCCATTTCCTTCTCTAGCTCATTTTACAGATGAGAAAACTGAAGTAAACAGAGTTAAGTGACTCCTGGGTTTACACAGCTAGTAAGTGTCTGAGGTCAGATTTGAACTCAGGTCTTCCTGACTCCAGGCCCTGCTCTCTATCCACTGAGACACCTAGCTGCTCAGAAGGGAGGGAGGGATTATTTTAAGGAGGAACAGTGTAGAGAATGGACTTGAAATCAAGAAGACCTAGTTTCAAAGTCCACTTCAGATATTTACTAGCTCTGTGCCCTTGGGCAAGTCACTTAAAATCCCCCTGTCTCCTTTTACTTGTCTATAAAATAAGGCCTTGGGACTTGCAGTCACTCTATGATCTTTTTCATCTCTCAATCTATCACCCTAAAGTTTCTGAATCAGGAAAGGCACATGATTAAAATGGTGGCATTGATTTGAACATTGACAAATAGGTAGTATGCTCAGTACTTCAGGCTGAGAAAGTAGCATTGCGCCCAGCTCATATTTAGGGAATAGGGAATAGTGAATGCTTCTATTTGCCTGGAGGCAGGCTATATCCAAATGGCACACAGGCTGTGGAGTCTGGATTATACTTGGGAGACAATGGGGATGTATTGAAGATGTTTGAGCTGGAGAGGGACATAATCAGCATTTTATTTTATGTAGCTCACTCTGTTAGTAATTTATAGACTGGATTGGAGGAATTGACTTTAATAGAACTTTTGGTCTATGTGTCTGTGACATGATGCGTCAATAAATCTGTAAAGAATAAAAGGTCCATCAATCCTAGGTAAAGAGTTGCCAGTTGCCCATAGTGCCTCATTAGTGGACATGTTGTTATGCTTCAGTCATGTCCAACTCTTTGTGACCCCATGGACTAATATTGGTCAAGGGGTTTTCTTGGCAACGATCCTGGAGTGATTTGCCATTTCCTTCTCCAACAGGTCAGACAAACAGAGGTTAAGTGACTTGCCCAGAGTCAAATAGCCAGTGAGTGTCTGAGACCAGATTTGATCTCAAGCCTTCCTGACTGTAAGCCCAGAGATCTAGCCACTGACTCACCTAGTTGTCTCCAATGGACATAGCTAAATGTGATAACTAGTGTTTTCAGATACAGTAACATTAGCAGATAGGTTTGAAGATTCAGTTTACAATATGCTTTACTTGAAAACCACCACTACAACCACCATGACCACAACAACGTGTGAGGTAGGGGAATTAAGATATTATTATAACTATTTACAGATGAAGATACTGAAGCAGAGGGAGGGAAAGTTCCTTGCTCAAGGTCTAGATGACAAGTAGCAGAACTAGGCTTCAATTTCCATTCTTCTGATTAGAAACAGTCTCTTTTCAGTATTTCACTGCTATTCTCTATGCATACCATATAGTGGTCTCAGTTGGAACAGTTTCTTGAAAAAAAATAACAATAATCCAAAGTACCACTTGGCAGGAATATTTTTATGATCGTTATTAATCATAATATGTGTTGATATTATTATCATTATAGTATAATGTCCATTCCTGTTCACATACACATGGGATATGGTCACCTCTAAAGGTTCATTTCAACCCTAGGATTCTATAATTCTTAAATGATTCTGCCAGGTTGACTGGATATTTTATTTTCTCCATCTAGTCCTTCATTTCAGATTCCATCATCTACAGAATTCTTGCCCATCCCATCTACTTTTGAGCTCTCTCTACTTATCCAAGTATTCCTAGCATCTTTTCATCTTGTGAATCCCTAGCTACAATCTCGATTTCTCTCTTCAAGTATACTCCTCTGAACCAATTTCAAAACAGAAAGTGAAATATATATATATATATATATATATATATATATATATATATATATATATATATATCCACCTAGAATCATTACTAAGGCTAAGATTTGAAGATTTTGGGGAAATATGTCTTAAGGGAGTGATCAGAAGGACATATATTTATGGATAAATCTAACTCTTTCCAACTGAGAGAAACTCCACAGACATGTTTTTTGGGCTATGAGGAAAGGACTGAAAGTTAGACAGAGTCTGAATATCTATATTTGACTCTAGTCCTGGCTGTGTGCTGTGGACAAGGGGATGTAGGATAGGGAATACATTAGCCACAGTCACCGTGAGGGATAATTCTTCCTTTGTCGTGGTCACTGTTATAACCTCCAGGAATACTGTGATGCCCCTTCAGTAGAATTTAATTTTCTAATGTTTAATTTAATAATTCAGTAATTATCAAGGGCAGGGACCATGTTCCCTTTTTTCTTTGTCTCTAATAGTGCAGAGGCAGGAGAGTATTGTAGTAGTTGGCCTCTGAAGTAGGAATGACTGGTTTCAAGTCTTGCCTCTGATACTTATCTATTGAGTGTGTGACTTTGGGAAAGACACTGAATCCTTTCAAGGACCTCCAAGCTACTGAGAACGTGTAGGTCTTCATCACTAAAGCAAGTTCTTCATTGGGTACTTTAAAAAATGTATTTATTTTTTAGTTTTCTACATTCATTTCCACATGACCGTGAGTTACAAATTTTCTCCCCAGCTCTCTCCTAACCCCCACCCCAAGATAGTGAGCCTACTGAGTACCCCTTCCCCCAATTTGCTCTCTCTTGTGTCCTCCCCCCCTCCCCCTCCCCTTACTTTCTTGTAGGGCAAGATGGATTTCTATACCCCATGGCCTGTATATCATATTTCCCAGTTGCATGTACAAAACAAATTTTTGACATTTGTTTTTTAAAATTTTGAGTTCCAGATTTTTCCCTTCTTCCCTTCTCACCTATCCCCACTGGGAAGACAAGCAATTCAATATAGGCTGTATATGTGGCATTATGCAAAACATTTCCATAGTACTTATATTGTGAAAGACTAACTATATTTCCCTCCATCTTATCCCATCCCCCATTTATTCTATTTTCTCTTTTGACCCTGTCCCTTTTCAGCTGTTCTCTTCTAACTACCCTCTCCCACATTCTGCCCTTCCTTCTCTTATCCCCTCTCTTATCCCCTTCCCCCATACTTTCCTGTAGGGTAAGGTACCCAATTAAGTGTGTAAGTTATTCCCTCCTTTAGCCAAATCCCTCATTGAGTACTCTTTATACAGATACTCCCCCCCCCTCCCCCTTTCCTTTTGCCTTGCATATAATAGGCACTTAAAAAGTGTTTGTTGGGTTGAGGTGGAATAATCAAAATATTCTTCTAGATCCCAAGGAGTCTACCCTATGTGGCAGAGGGAGGACTGATTTAAAGGGTATCACAAGAGTGAACCCAGGCAGAAGCACACATGGCCCCAAGGATCATAGAAAGAGGGTCTTTCTTTCCCTAGGAGTTCCTTATGCCAGTGTAATGCCAGGTCCAATCCCTATCCCAATTTGTATATTCTTAACCTATATGCATTCTGATTCCCCTGATAGAATGCGGGACAGAAACTTCTGGAGGGCAGGGGCTATTTCAATTTGGTATTAGCATCCTCAGCCTCTTGCATAGCATAATAACAGGTCTTGAATTTTTAAGCATTGAGTTGGTACTTCAAAGAGAAATACTTACTGATTTTTGAATGATGGGAACAGATTAAGGTGTTATGGCAGGCAGGAAAGATGTAAGCAAGGCTGGTTTTAACAACAAAGGGATTTAAGGAAGATGTTACTTTGCTAAATTTCTCAGACTGGAAAGACCATTGGACAGAGAAGTCTAGTCAAGTCTGCTTCCACAATGAAACCCTCTAGTATTTAAAAAAATCCTGACTAAAAAGCCTTGAAGATGAGGCAAGTTTAGATCTCCAATGTGTGTGTGTGTGTGTGTGTGTGTGTGTGTGTGTGTGTGTGTGTGTGTGTGTGTGTGTATTTTCTTACTTTACCTTATGGTTCCCCAAATATTGTGTTTAGGTGATAAAGGCCAGTGGAGAGAAAGAATAGTGGATTTGAGGTCAGAGAGCCTGAGTTTGAATCTTTGCTCTGTCATTGAATAACCATGTGACCTTGGGCTAGACACTTAGCTTGAATCCATCAGTCAGCTGATCATCTTCTATTAAGTACCTGCTTCAAGAAAATACTGAGCTAATAACTGGAGAAACAAAGATAAAAGCAAGGAAATGAAAGTGTCCTGAAGAAGCTTGCATTCTGCCTGAGAAAATGAGCATCAGCCTTTAAAGCTTCAGTTTACTCTTTTTTTTTTTTGTTGCTTTTTTTGGAGGGCAATTGGGGTTAAGTAACTTGCCCAAGGTCACACGGCTAGATTTTTGTTTGTGTGTGCGTTAAGTGTCTGAGGCTGGATACTAGGTTTTTGTATGTGTGTGCGTTAAGTGTCTGAGGCCGGATCCGAACTCAGGTCCTTCTGACTTCAGGGCTGGCGCTCTACTCACTGCGCCACTGCCCCTTCAGTTAACTCTTATGTAAGGAGAGGTTAAGGCAGTGGTGTACAGATAAATGTTTAACAACCACTCTCTCCCTCCCCACACTCTTAAGTTTAATTTGCAAGGGAGTTAAATAAGACAGTGAGGGAGGAGGCACACTACCAGTGTGGCAGAAGGGAATCAACAAAAGCTTCAGGCTTCAATTGCATCTTGAAGAAGTGGGATATTCTTTGAGGTGGAGCAAAGTAGGGAGTTCATTCCAGACATGGAGTGTCCCTGTGTCCAAAGACAGGAAATAGTATCATGTGTAAGGAACAGAAAAGAAGTCCCTGGAACTGGATTTCATACTGTGGGAAGGGGAGTAATGTTTAAAGTACAAGGAAATATATGTTGGGGTCAGTTTGTAAAGGGTTTGAAAGCTAAACAGGAGTTTTTATTTAATCCTACAAGCAATAGCAAGCCACAGAAGTTTATTGAGTAAGGAGCTGACACGGTTATATGTGCACTTATGGAAAATCACTTTAACAGTTGTGTGGAGTACAGACTGGATTGGGAAGAGACTTGAGTCAGAGAAACTAATTAGAAGGCTATTGCAATAATCTTGTTGAAATATAATGAGGGCTTGATAATAGAACAGAGAGAAGGAATTGGAAGGGAAAGATGCTATGGAAGTAGAAATGGCAAGATTTGCCAAGTGATTGAAGATATCTATGTATCTATATATCTTTATATTTCTATATGTCTATCTCTCTCCATAAACATATCTGGTAAGGTCAATGACAATGCCAAGGAAATTGATGGGAATGGCATATACTTTGCTTATTAGTCTACTTTCTCTCAATATAATCTTCCCTCTCACCCCACCCCCTTTCTGTTTCAATTTTTACTTCATTTTGCAAAGAAAATCAAAATAAAGGAAAATGAAAATTTTATTACTTTCTTTCCTTACTTTGATGACATCACCTATGTCTGCTGACATGCTGCCTGCTAGCTTTAAGAATATCAGTTTCATAGTTATATTAAGAGTGCTGGAAGATTACCTGCTTAGGTCAAAGGAATAGAGAAGAGTATTCAGAGATCTGGGAAGGATTTTTTTTTTTCAGTGAATAACAAATACTTGCAAATGAAATCGTAGCTGAGTGAGTATTCTTTCATAATAGGGGTGAAATTCTCATAAAGATGAATGGAGGTCATCACCCCTGTTATTATTCAGGGATTACTCAGGTAACCAGATTTTAGAATCTTTAATGATGGAATTACAGGAACCAGGCAAGTGTTTTAAGAAAATACTGCACATTCATTCAACAAGTGTTTTTATGAAGGGAAACCAGTCCATCTTTTGTCTCGCTTCTTACATAGCTTTAACTACTGAATGAGTGTTGCCTTTGACAAACTGAGACCTGGCAAAGACCTTAGCATAAAAAGGCCAAGGTATTCCATTGCACCCAGGATCATCACCAGTCATCCTGACCTATGTCTTGCCACTGGACTCAAATGACTCTGGAGGACAGAATGAGGCTGATGATTTTACACAGCTTTGCTTCATTTAAATTCAATTCTCTTCAAAGTCAAGATATCACCCTCTTGATGTCATTACTGCTGTTCAAGAATGAAGGATGGACTACAATGACAATCTGTTATATTCCTATTGTCTGCAAGACACTTAACTAAGTCCTAAGGATAGAAAGACAAATGGAGGGGAAATTTTTAAAAAATCATCTGCCCTCAAAGAGCTTACATTCTATTTTGGGTATCGTTTGACAGTCCTTCTATCATGTCACTTACTGTACATATTCATATGGCTGTCCTTGGCAGCACATGACTCAGAAACCATTTCCTTGAGTTTTCTCTTAATCCAGGGAATCCTCTAATCACTGATGGTCTGGTTTCCTTTTACTGTTTTAACAAAGTAAGTGAACTATAGCAAAAACTGCTACACAGCCCACAAGAATCTCTAGTCAGCCCTTGACCTACCTGTGTCCTATATCCCAACGGGGAGCCAACAGTAACCAGCCTTCAGCTGCCCCAGCTGAATGGTATGTGAGAAGGCCAAGTACAAGAAGGTGAAGATGAATGAGGTGAGAAGCACTCCCATCACTCTGGGCTCAACCTGACAGATCAGAGGAACTAGACCCAAGGGTAAGGGAAAGTTAATGAGGCGAAAGTGGCCACAATTGACCCCTTTCTCCACTCCTTTCCATTTTGTCTCCTCTGGTTCTTGGAGCAGGCTAACTGAAGAGGCCCATGCTTCTGACTGAAAGAATTGTTTCATGGAATATAGCTTTTAACCACAGGCAGGAAATGCTCCCACTTTTTTTTTTTTTTTTACTAATTCTTCTCTATCTTCCTAATACTAAGAAGGAAAAAAATAATTTAATGATGAGAACTAACCAGAATTGTAATGGTTTATCTGAGTAGTTAATGGAGTCCATTTCATTGGAGATTCTTAAGTGGAAGCAGAAAGAAGATTTACTCATCAGGGACATTGTAGAGGGTTCATTTTCAGATGCAGATGAAATGAAATCAATTAGGTATTTATCAAGCAAGTACCTACTATGTACAAGGCACTGTTAGGTATTGGGGAAACAGACAAAAAACAAACAAACAAAACCAGACAACATAGAAATAATCCCTGCCTTTGGTAAGCTTGCATTTCATTGATCTCTGCTGAATGGAATACAAGATGGACCCAGATAAGTACAATGTAAGGAATGAAGAAGATAAAAGAATCAAAAAGAAGAGGAGACAAAATACTCGAGGAATACTGGAGGGTAGAGGAAGCATTACTGGTTGAGGGAGCCTGGGGGCGGTTTCAGAGAAAGTGGTTCCTGACTTGAGCTTTGAATAGAGATAAAGCTTCTAAAAGGTGGAAATGAGGAGGGAATTTATTCTAGGAACTGGGGGCTATTTGGCAAGAGAATGGCATAGGGGACTGGTGTGCTGGCCTTGGGGTATAGAATATAGTCTCATTTTCCTGGAACACAGAGCACGGGGGTGAAATAACGTTAAAGAGGGTTGGCTTTTGATTGCAGTCTCTCCCAATTTGGAGTTCTGTAATTCTGTACTTCTCATGGCTCACATTCCCAAGGCAGGCTTTTTCAACTTAGATACCCGTGGGTATCCTGGGGCTCTTGTGAGAACAAGATAATATAGGTAAAGTGCACTGAAAATCTTTTTTTTTCTTTTTCTTTTTTCTTTTTGGAGGGGAAGACAGGGCAGTTGGGAGTAAGTGACTTGCCCAAGGTCACCAGGCTAGTAAGCGTTAAGTGTCTGAGGCTGGATTTGAACTCAGGTCCTCCTGACTCCAAGGCCGGTGCTCTATTCAGTGCGCCGCCTAGCTGCCCCACATTGCAAAACTTAAAGTCCTATGAAAATGCTAGTGATTGTTGTTATTTTTATTATTGTTTTGTACACCTTAGAGGTCTATGGGACCATAGGGTCCTATTAGTCTCTCCCTCTCATTTTGCAGATGGGAAAACTAAGATTCAAAGAAGTGAAATGATTTCCTCAAGATCACACAGCTCAAGGTCACTCAAACCAGAGTCGGGACTAGAATCCAGGTCTGTTCAGTGTTACTTCCAATTCACTCCACTGTGGAAACAGTACATTCTATTCAGGAACCTTTAAATTTCTTTTTAAATGGTTAATAGACCTTCATCAACTAAGATAATTTCAATACTTCTGAAGAGGTATGTGACCATTTTATATCCACTAGAAAATGAGTCTGTAACATTTTGCTGCTATGTCTAAAGGTAGCAGGACAATTTTCTGATTTGACTGGAAACAAATTTTGATTAGAATTTGAAAAGGACTTGTGACTTTTGTGGGATTATGGGTGTGTTTCATTGTTTACATTTTATTAGTTCTTGATGAATGACTTGGAAAAACCAAATGGGTACATTTTCCGTTGATGTTCATGACTTCAGATTTCTCAGTATCTTTAAAAAAGCATTTAAGACCTTTTATAGCACCTTTCATGGAAAAAAGGTTTTAAATATATCTTTATTTACTTTTTCACATGTTTTATATTTTCTGGCTTTCTTAGTTCTGGCTGTAAAAAAAGGGTGGGGGGGGAGGGTAACTTTTTGTGTGATCATTCATCCAGTGATTTGTCTAAATCAAGGCCTTTCCTTTCCTGCATATGCCTGGCCAGCTGTCCCAGCTGCCTGCTAAAGTGATTTTTCTCTATTATGTTGTCACTTTACACTCCCAAAGGGTCCAATCCTGCAGCCTCTACATGCATGGAACTCACATTAAAGCCAATGGGAGACTTAACTTGTAAGAATGTAGGTTTGCGGCCCAAAGAAAGAGCCTGTGTTATTTTGAAACCTCCCAATTTATGGCCCTGGCCATGATGAGAGCAAAAATATCAAAATTCTCTCATCTATTCTTCCCCAAGAGACATGTGCCACAGTTATGTGAGGAAGTTGGAAACCAATGAAGTAGCCAGCAGCCTTTAGGACTGGAAAAGCAAGTTTCTCTCCCTTTTAAAAATCATTTTTATTTATTTCTTTTTGCTTTTCTATCACCTTTATTTTCAAATGTATCTTTGTCTTTTCCCTTTCCCATTGAGTTATCTCTTAGAACCATCTATCTATCTATCTATCTATCTATCTATCTATCTATCTATCTATCTATCTATCTTTTTTCAAATATACGTGTATATATGCATTCATACATATATATACATATATATATGTATATATATGATAGAAAGCCTGTAAAGCCAACCAATGCTTCCAACAATTCATAGATAATGTGCAGCGTTCTAACCCATAGTCCCCCACTTTTGCAAAAACAAAACAAAAGGCAAACAAATGAATTTCTTCATTGTTTTCTTTAGGGCTGAGTTTCTTGGATATTATACATATGCAGCTTTTAGTTCATTTTTTGGTAATCTTTGCCAATCTGGGGGTGGCTAGGTGGTGCAGTGAATAGAGCACCAGCCCTGGAGTCAGGAAGACCTAAGTTCAAATTTGACCTCAGACACTTAACACAAAAACTAGCCGTGTGACCTTGGGCAAGTCACTTAACCCCAATTTCCCTACCCTCCCCCCTTCAAAAAAAAGCAAAAAAAAATTAAAAATAATTGATGGAGATGAGATGGAAACTCAGAACTACTTTAATTTATTTTTCTCATTATTAGTGATTTGAAACACATCTCTCCCTCCCCTTTTCCTGCCAATGGTTGCTGGTGACTTTCATTTCTTCATTTGAAAACTGCCTTTTCATAGCCTTTGACTACTTATCAATTGGAGAGTGACTTGCTATATATTATCAGAGAAATTTACTACAAAGGATTTTTCCCAGTTAACCATTCCCCTTCTGGTTCTAAATGCTTTAATTTTGCCCACCCAAAACTTTTTCAATTTTAAGTAACTTAAATTGTTTGTTTTATCTTCTATGATCACCTCTATTACTTAATTAGAAATTGTTCCCCTTGCTTTTGTTGTGAATGGTATCTCCTTCCCCTTCCTTCTGATTTTTTTATGGCTGCATATATTTAGATCATATGTACTTGACGTAAGTTGCTTATGTAAATCTAATTTCTGCCAGACTACTTTCCAGTTTTGACAGAAAGTTTTGTCCAATAAGAAGATCTTATCTAAATATTTGGTTTCCTTGGTTTATTGAATACTGTGCTTCTGTATTTGACTACTACAGGGTCATATGGACAAAATATGTTCCATTTATCAACATCTATTTTTAACCGGTATTATATTGTTTTAATAATTATTCTTCATCGAATAATTTGATATCTGGTACTACCAAGTCTTTTCATTCCTAATTTTTTAATTTTTTTCTTTGAAAGTCTTCATCCTTTCTTCTTCCAGATGAATTTTATTAATATTTTGCCTAGTTCCACAAAATAAACCCTTCATAGCTAAATGTATATGTCATTAAATTTATGCATTCATTGAGTTAGCATCATTTTTTATTACATTCGTATGGGCCTAACATGAGCAATGAACATTTCTCCAATTATTTAAAAACTCCTTTATTTGTATAAAGGATGCTCTGTAGTTGTCTAAAGAATATTTTTGGGGGCAGCTAGGTGGCGCAGTGAGTAGAGCGTAGGCCCTGGAGTCAGAAGGACCCGAGTTCGGATCCAGCCTCAGACACTTAACGCACACCCAAATAAAAGAAAAACCTAGCCGTGTGGCTTTGGGCAAGTTACTTAACTCCAATTGCCCACCAAAAACCAAAAAAAAAAAAAAGAATATTTTTATAACTTGACTCCCAGACACTTTATATTTTTTGTAGTTATTTTGAACGGAATTTCTTTTCCCTTTTCTTCCTGCTTTGATTGATTGGTAATATACAGAAAGTCTGATGATTGTATATTTGATATTCTACTACTTTACTGAATTTTCTTGTTTCAATTAATTTTTAATTTAATCTCTGGGATTTTCTAAGTAAACTATCTTTTATAAGTTATAATTTTGCCTTTTATTTGTTTATGCTTATTCCCTTAATTTCTTTATTTTGTCACATTGTAATGTCTAGCATTTCTAGAACTATGTCAAATAATAATGATAACATGGCAGTTGATCTCTTATCCCACTGGAAAACCCTTCAGTGTTTCTTCATTATATGTTAATGATAGTTCTGCTTTTAGATAGATGTGTTTATCACGTAATATATAATGCTATATTTATTCCAATGCTTTTTGCTAGTATTAATGTAAATAAGTATTGTGTCTTGTTTAAAGATTTTGAACCATCCCTTGATATAATCATGTCACTTTTATTTAATTTGCTGTATACATTTATAATTTCTCTAATATTGAATCAGCCCCTCATTTCTGGTATAAATCCAACATGGTCATATTGAACAAGATCTTAAATATGTTCATTTAGGCACTTTTCTGGTACATTATTCAATATCTTACATGAATATTCATTAGAGATCATGGTCTACAATATTGTTTCTGTGCTCTATTATCCCAGATTTGGGAATCAATGTCACATTTGTTTCCTAGAAGGAGTTTAGTAGGGTGGTTATTTCTCTATTTTAACAAACACTATGTGATATTGGTATTAATTTTTCTTTGTGTGATTTGTAGAATATATTTGTAAATCATTCAGTGCCTAGAACTTTTGATATTTTTTATCTTTTCTTCTCTCTCCCGTTTGGAGGGGAGAAGGAGAGGGAGATGGAGAGGATGCACTGAATTATCCAACTAGCTAGGTCCCCATTCAGGAAGCTCAGTCTACTCATGGGCTGTGTTTGTCCTTCATTTTTGAAGAGGACCATGGCATCAAGGAAATGATGACAGGACTTGGAGTTAACTTTCATTTGTGTGAGGGAGGGCTGTGCAAGGTCACCAGCCTCACTTTCTTTTCCAGAGCCATCTAGATCCAGTGATCAGATATTCATCAGGATGACCGGAGATGACCCAGGATGCAATGGGAAAGCATGGGTGGCCCTTTTGATGGCTAGAAGCTGCCCACTTAATTTGGGATTTATTGGCTAGATTTTTTTCTTTGTTCCTTCCTTCCTTCTTTCCTTCCTTCCTTCCTTTCATCTTTCTTCCTTTCTTTCATCTTTTTCTCTTTCTTTCTTTCTTTCTTCCTTATTTTCTTTCTCTTTCTTTTTTCCTTTCTTTCTTTCTTTCTTTCTTTCTTTCTTTCTTTCTTTCTTTCTTTCTTTCTTTCTTTCTTTCTTCCTTCCTTCCTTCCTTCCTTCCTTCCTTCCTTCCTTCCTTCCTTCCTTCCTTCCTTCTTTCTTCTTTCACAAAACCTTAAATCCAATTCACTCTGAAGCTTATGGATTGGGCCAAAATAGGTTCCTGCCCAAACTCCACTTAATGGCTGTATTTTGGGCTCTCCTGACTTAGAGTGAATTTCAGTGGTAACTGCTTCTCTTTGGAACAACAACCCTGAGGGTCTTCCCTTTCAAGCTTGATTTTTTTTTTTTTTATAATTAAAGGGGCCATCTCTTGACTCACTTCTGAAAGAGGCCTATTCACTAAATGGTCATTACCTCAGTCTAAGTGAGAACCTGAAAAGGCCTTAGCCTAAAAGGGCCAGGGTTTCCTATTGCATCCTGGGTCATCTTCAGTCATTTTGATGAATATCTGGTCACTGGATCCAGATGACTCTGGAGGAAGAAGTGAGGCTAGTGACCTTGCACAGCCCTCCCTCACTCAAATCAGAGTCAACTGCAAGTCATGTCATCGTTTCCCTGATGCCACAGTCCTCTTTAAAAATAAAGAACAAACACAAAAGCTCCTCTTTCCCCAAGAGATCAGTTTTTTTTTTTTTTTGTTTTTGTTTTTTTTTTTGAGGGCAATTGGGATTAAGTAACTTGCCCAAGGTCACACGGCTAGGTTTTTGTTTGTGTATGCATTAAGCGTCTGAGATTGGATCCGAACTCAGGTCCTTCTGACTACAGGGCCAACGCTCTACTCACTGCGCCACCTAGCCGCCCCTCAGTTTTTTTTTTTTAATTCTCTTTCTCTTGTTTCCTTAGTCTAGGTATTTTACATTTGAGTAGATATTCATACATGTAATTTATCAGTGTCGTTAGCATATAACTTGATAAAATACTTTCAAACAATTTCTTTTATTTCTTCATCTGTTGTGATTTCTGTTTTTCAGTTTTTATTTTAGTCATTTAGTTTTCCTCTATTTTTCCGAGAAAATTAATAATAGCTGCCAATTTTAATGTTGTTTTTTTTTTAAAGATCCTGGTTTTTTTTGTTGACTCAATAATCTTTTTCTATTTAATTTAGTGTGCTTCTATTCTGATTTTTAGAATTTCATTTTTTGGGGCAGCTAAGTGGCTCAGTGAATAGAGCACTGGCCCTGAAGTCAGAAGGACCTGAGTTCAAATCTTGGCCTCAGACACTTAACACAAAAACTAGCCATGTGATCTTGGGCAAGTCACTTAATCCCAACCGCCCTCCAAAAAAAAAAAGAAAAAAAAAGAGAATTTCATTTCTTCTTTATATTTATTCATTGCTTTTTGCTTTTTTAGCCAAATGCCCACTTTATGATCTTCTTTCTTTCCTGTATTGACTTAAGTGTTTAGTTAAATTTTTATGAATCAATGTTATGTACAGAGAATTATAGACAATAGTGCTAACTATAAAAATACTATAATTCCAGGCAATTCAGGGTGTCCCCAAAAATCTTCATGCAGCTTTGAGTTTTGAGCTTTAATACCTATGATTTATATGTATGTATGTATATATATGCAAATATACATATATATATATATCTGTGTGTATATGTGTATGTATCTTTATCTCTATCTACATCTAACTACATACACTTCATACATATGTTAAAGTTTGGGGTCTTTATGTGTGACAAAAGAATTTATCATTTGGTAATTTATAAATGATAGTGAGATTCTCCTGTATACTTTTTGGCCCCGGATTATGTATTTCTTTGTATTTGGTACATGTTAGATTCTTTTTACCTGCAGAGATATGGTGTTATGCAGTTTTTACTATTTCCTCACATAATGTGCATTGATCCATAATTCCGGACTTCTTAAAGATAACCTTTCTCTATTTTTTGTCCTATTTACTTACTGTAATGGTAAAGGAATTTGAAGATCTTCCCTGCCCTTTAATAGGCCTAGGGAATTTGAAGATCTTCTCTGCCCCTTAATGGGTTTTACTTGGAGTCCAACAAGAGAAGCTTGGTAAGGGAAGCCTTGTTTTTCAGGAAGGCCCACACCTTTTGTTACTTTGTAATTAGGCAGTGCGTCACTGAAGGTTGTGATATCCTCTGACCCTGAAGAAATGTTGGAGGTGAGGTTTTGCTTTGGGGCTCACTTATGGGAAGAATTGTGTGATTTGACCAGATGAGACTCTGGGTAGCCATTGCAAGCCCCACCCCCAACTTCAAAAGCCCAGATGTTGGTGCTTCTCTCTCTGGTAACTAACTATACATGTATGTAATGGTCAGACAGCTAGAAGCCCTGGCTGTTGATAGGTTGAATTGTGTTATTTTCTCTGTCTGTATTTTTTGTCTGCTTATAATTTCTGAAGTTCAGGGTGCTCACTTTCCCCTCTGAACTAAGTGAATTATATATATATATATATATATATATATATATATATATATATGTTTGATTAAAATAAGATTATTAACCTCTTTTGAGCTGCTTTCCTTTAGAAAGACAGATCAAAGAACCTGTGCTAGCAGCCGTCCTGGGTATGCTGGAGTGCTTGCTGTTACACTGACCTTTTACCACTTGCTTCACAGGGTTGTCGTATGTAGAATTATGTAAACTTTAAAGCATTTACATAAATATGACTTGTATTTTTATGACAATTATAAATTAAAGAAAGGGTGCTAACTTTCTTAATCAAGGGAATTTCCTTATTCAGTTCTCTTTGCCAGAGAAATCACAGACATAGTGTTTATCACTATTACTATTGCTCCAACAAGATTACATATTCCAGAGGCTGTCTTATATTGTATATGAATTCTTTTTTTTTTTTAAGCAATTGGGGTTAAGTAACTTGCTCAAGGTTACATGGCTAGTCATTATTTATGTGTGGGTGCTCATTTTCTGAGGCCGGATTCGATCTCGGGTCATCCCAACTCCGAGGCTGGTGCTCTTACTCACTGCGCCCCCTAGCCGCCCCTTTTAGGGCAATTGGGGTTAAGTAACTTGCCCAAGGTCACATGGCTAGGTTTTTGTTTGTGTGGGTTAAGTGTCTGAGGCCGGATCCGAACTCAGGTCCTTCTGACTCCAGGGCCGGCACTCTACTCACTGCGCCACCTAGCCGCCCCTCAATGAATTCTTTTTTAATGCCTAACACAAGTTGGCATCCGATGTAGATGACCATTTGACATTCATGTGGTAGGGAGTGCTGGATTTGGAGTAAGGAAGACCCAAATTCAAATCTAGCTTCAGACAATTACTAGCTATGTGATCTTAGGCAAGTCACTTAACCTCTGTCAGTCTCATTTTTTTCATCTCTAAATTGGAGTTAACAATAACACCTACCTCAGATGGTTGTTGTGAATATAAAATGAGATATTCGTAAAGTGAATTATAAACTTTAAAGCACTATTACATAATAGTTAATAAATGCTATCTATTGGTAAGTCACAGCATCACAGTTGAGTCAACAAGCATTTATTAAGCTCCTACTATGTGCCAGACATTTTATTATCAATGATGATACATAGAAAATTAAAAAAAAACCTCAAAGGGCTCACAGTGTAATGGGGAAAACAATATACAAGCAATTATATGCAAACGGTGTAGGTTGAATTGGAGATTACAGACAGAGAAAAGAAACTAGCCAGCCAGTTAGTGAATGAACACAAGGAGCCTAGGAAAGGTGTCTTGCAGAAGATGGGTTTTTAGCTGGAACTTGAAAGAAGGAAACAGACATGAGGAGGGATAGATTTCCAGGAATGGGGAACAGACAGTAAAAACTAAAGAACTGAGAGTTGAAGTATCATGTATGAGAAACAAGGAGGAGGCCGGTGTCACTGGATTGCCAAGTTTATTGGGCTTAGGGTGATAAGGTATAAGAATCCTGGACAGTCAGGAGAGCACTAGGTTGTAAAGGGCATTAAAAGCCAAACAGAGGATTTTATGTTTTATCTTGTGCCATGGAGTTTATTGTATGGTGGTGGTGGTGGTGTTGGGATATGGTCAGACTTGTACTTTAGAAAGATCCCTTTACAGCTTGGCAGATAATGGACTAGAGTTGAGACATGTGGCAGGTAGACCAGCCAGCTGGTTTTTGCAGTAGTCCAGGAGTGATGTGATGCTATTCTGGACTAGAATGACAGCAATGTCAGAGGACACAAGGGAAATTTGCAAGAGAGGCTAAGAAAATAAAAAAAAATTAGGACTTGGTAAATGATTAAATATGGTGGGGAGTGAGAGAGAATATGAGGAGTTAAAATGATTCCTAAGTTGTGAGCCTGTGTGAACAGAGGATGGTGTACCCTTAACACTGATAGAGAAAGTAGAATTTGTTGAGTTTACAATGTATGTGAAACATTGATTTCAATATATCCAATGGACACTTGAACGTGAGAGCTTGGAGGTCAGAAGGAAGATTCTTTTGTCACAGGATAATAGAACCACTGGCCATGGGGCCCAACCTACATAGCCTAATCTTGCAGAGGAAGAAACTGAGGCCTAAAGAAATAAAGCAAATCACCTGTGGTTGCACTGGTAGGTAGTATTTCAGTCAGTTGAGTCCTCTGACTCTAAACTGATCATTCTTTCATTTCTTTCTGAGTCTGATTCCTTATCTGTAAAGTAGGGATAATAATATTTTCACTACTCCTAATATTTTCAACCTTTCAAGGCTGTTATGAGGCAAAGTGTTTTGTCAGACTTCGAGTGCTATAGAAATGTGAGCTATTGACTGATCATAAAGACAGGCCATATTTTTGAACTTTCTTTCCCCAAAGGCGTTCTATAAAACATTTCATTTCTAAGAACCCTTCTGCCTTCCAGTTAATGCTATGATCATAGAACCTATCCAACCTGTATGACTAATTTTAACTTACTCAGAAGGAAACAAGCACCTAATTAGCACATTACAAATATTATCCTCACAACAACCCTGAGAAGTAGGTGCTATTATAATGCCTATTTTTACAGCTGAGGAAACTGAGGCAGAGAGAAGGCAAATGGATTGCCCAAAGTCACACAGCTAGTAAGTATCTGAGGCTGGATTTGAGCTCGTCTTCCTGAATCCTAGTCCAATACTCTATCCACTGTGCCACCTTTGCCTTACAGAGAGACAGGAAAAATGGTGTTTTAGAAGAGCGATCAAACCTGGAAATACCAGAATTGTGAAGAACAAAAACTTGGGGATTTATTTTATCTACAGAGGGAATCAGATTTGCCCAATTTCAGAGAATTTCAGAATTCGCAGAACTTCAGAATTTAAGAATGAAGAGATTTCAGGAACTATCAAGTCCAAACACAGACACTATTTGCCTGTACAATCTACTTATGTATTGATCTGAAACCTCCAAGGGGACCTCCCCATTACCATTAAATGTAGTTTATTCTGTTTTTGACCACATCAGGCTTTTCAGGAATTTTTCCACATGTTAAGATCTTCAACCAAGTAGAAGAAAAAAAAGATAGAATATAGGGACAAGGATAAGTCTTCTGGGACACGCTTTCCAAGATGACACCATTCCATTAATGATTATTGTTTGGTTCCAATCATTTAGCAAGTTCCAAATGTCCTATGGCCTAGTCCACCTCTCTCTCCCTTAACCTTAAAGCAGTGGAAAGAGTGCCTGACAAAGAGAATCAGAAGGCCTAGGTCTGAGCCTCAGATACAGGACTTACTAGCTATTTGACCCTGGATCCTTAATATTTTAGCTTCATTGTCCTCTTCTATACAAGTGGAAACAATGACACTTGTATACATCACAGAATTATTGTAGAACTCCAATGAGATAAAGCATGTAAAGTGATTTGGAAATACTATGAGAATCCAAATGTAAATATCAATAATGTCTGTTGTTATAGCTTCTCTGATATGTCAATAAAAGGTGGAGCTTCCCTTGGGCAGATTGCATCAGACATAGAGTGATTTTATTGATTTTTCTGATAACAATCTTCAGAAAGATTTCTCTAGTTTGAAAATCCAGCTTTGGTCCCTGACTTTTTTCTTCAATCTTAGTCCTTTGGATTTGGCATTCCAGAGAAATGGGATTTCTGACCAGACCTAAACTCTTCATTACTGTTTTGCATGCCTCACATCTTTTCCCAAGAAGATTTTTCCCCTCTCTTTCACGTCAGGTGGTCATGATCTTCAACAAAACAGCCCCTCTATAGGGGGCATTCAATAAGTTACAATGACTATCATCTTGTTATCTTTTTTGTGGGGTTTTGATAAAAACAGTCCTGGGACAGATAATTATCTTGCTACTATGCTTTTATATTTAACATTCTTTGGTCAATTCCACAGGCTAATAAAATGATAGACTTTTATAGTTGAATAAAAGTATTAAGCTATGAGCTCATCCTCTGTAAGGTCACTGAAACATCCTTGGTACAATTGTACTAGCACACAGGACAAGAGGGACAAAATGCAGCTCATTCTGTTCCTTTGTGGTTTTGATCTGCTAGGTTTCTATGTTTTGAAGTCTTTGATTCCATGCCATTTAAGATGATAAGTTTTTGGTATGGCAACACCTATTTAAAAAGTCTTAAGTTATCACTAATCAATGTTATGTCTAGGACCTGATAGGCAACAGTTTGTCTGTGATAATGGCTTGGTGACAGTACAGTTTGTTGGTTGACTTTTCAGGAGTATTTTGAGGTCTGGATTTATAGTATGGGGATCTGTCTTCTGTTAGTCCATGAAAGATACATATCATATAAGTTATAAAAAATTAACATCTGTCAAATATATTATAAGATGTGACCTGGTGGCTAGATTATATATCAAATAACATGTTGTAATATATTTGGTATGTGTTCATTTTTTTTCTTGGATGACCTTTTTTTTTGCACATTTTTTTGTTTTCTTATGTTGTTAACTAATTCTTATTTCCTTTAGGGTAATCTGCAATTTCTGATGGTGATGATCTATCCTAAATTAACATAAAAATCCTGCATTCCCCCATATCTTCATGGAAACCAATTGTTTTATGCTTTGTAATTGAAATGTGTCGATTCAGTTGTTATGTTTGTCACCCATAGAGGGCCTTTTGATTCTATTCTTAGGTCTTAGTGGTTTGATGAACTCCCTACAGAGTGACAAGATTTTCAGTTTGATAGATCCAGTGGTGTGTCTGAAATGCTTTCTGATTGCTCCAAGCATATTTCTTTAGGTTTGTGATCTATTTATCATGTACTCTATGAATATCCATCTTCTTCCTTCTTTTTTATGAGGAAATGTTCATCTTTCTACACCTTTCTTAGGGTAAAGGGCTCTGTGCTTCGGTGATGTTACATGGGCTTTTGTTAGGATACTTTTGTCATGGTACTTATTACAGTTCTATAACTATATGTTGGCTGGTATTATATAGGTTTCATTTGTTTTAAACATATTCTCATTTAGCTTTGATCTGAGAATGCCAGTGTATCTCTTAACCTATGCAAGTCCAATCATTTCTTTGATATCTCTATGTTTACTGATTCCTGCCTGGAGGAGACCAAGATATTCATAGTTATTGCCTTCTTCCAATGGCTTAGTGTGACCCCTGGATTCAAGCTTAAAGTCATGCAACTTATATCTATTTGTGTACATGTCTTATTCCTGTGGGCAGCTAGGTGGTGCAATGCATTGAATGCTTTGCTTGGAGTCAAGAAGACTTATCTTCCAGAATTCAAACCCAGTCTCCCTGTGCAAGTTACTTAACCCTATTTGCCTCAGTTTCATCTTCTGTAAAAAGAACAAGCTGGCAAAACACTCCAGTATCTTTGTGAAGGAAAACCCAAATGGAGTCACAAAGAGTCAACCATGACTGAAATGACTGAACAAAAACAACTTATTCCCCCCAAAATAAAAAAAAAACAACCCCCCCCAAAAAACCAAAAAATAAAACAAACAAAAAACCCCAACTTATTCCTATACCACATAAAAAGATTCTTACTTCTGTCCTTTGCCCCACATTTATGTCAATGGTGCTTTGCACCTACAAGACTTTTAATAAACATTTGTAGGATTAAGTTTAATCTAAGCACTACAGAGGCCAGATTCCTGTCCTTTTCTTAAAGAAAACAAGACAAAAGCAGGAGCTTGATTCTTGATTGTTGACTGTGACATTCTTTTTGTTTTGTTTTTCTTCTTCACTTTTAAACCCAACGTAAATATCACTCAGACTGCACTTCTAAAACCCCTCCTCCATTCACTGCACAGGAATGGGGACAAAGAAAGATAAGTTGATCAACGGTAAAGGGAACTGTGACCTTCATACATTTTTTACCTTCTATTTTTATGACTAGGGAACAATACTAATAAATTCTGATCTGCTCTGTTCTTCAAGACAGAAGGGTTTTAAGTATGCTTTATGCTTTTAGTTTGTCATAGGCTAATCCACTTGCCAAATGTCAAGGAAGAACACTTGATGACTCTTAGTATTGGTACTGGATACTGTCGATATAGTTCTAATTAGCCTTGATTCTCCCTCTTGTACTGCACCCAATTGCATTTGGGAGGATTAGACAATGTGCCCTCTGAGATGTAGAGAGGAGAAAATGACGCTGCTTCCCTCTCCCCCTCCTTCCTCTGGATTCTCCAGCTGTAGTCTTGCTCATGCCTGATTGAGAATCACTCAAGGGTTGCTTGAAGCCCTGCTCCCTGCTGTATCTAATAAAATCCCACCCTGCCCGCAATAGACACAGACACAATGTGAACTGGGTTACCCTTGTTAGGGGCAAAGGATGTCTGCCAAGCCTGCCTGGAAGAAAACAAGTGGGGAGGATGATCACGGGCATTTTTCCAGGCATGATGCTTTGACTTATTGACTAGGGTGGTCCTTGGACACAGAAAGTGCTGTATCATAATGAAGGGACAGATACAAACCCCCTGTAGGCATCATCAAATGATAAAATATTTATAAAGAATTCCAAGTGGTTACTGACACATAATAGGCACTTAATAAATTCTTGCTCCATCCCTTGCTTGCTTCCCCGTGGTATCTTTCTAATGATTCATAACAATAATAATAGTTGACATTTATATAGAGCTTTTAAAGGTTACAAAGCCTTTTATATACATTATCTCATTTAAACCTCATGATAACAATTATTCCAGCTTTACAGATGAGGAAACTGAGGCTCAAGTAGGACCGTTGACACCATTTGGTAAGCGTCAGAGATGGGATTTGAGGCCAAGTCTTCCTGATTTTACTTCCAGAGCTTTATTCATTATGCCATGTTGAATTTCTACTTGTGGGAGTCCCTTCTTCCCTCTACACCATATAACAAATGTGTGTGTACCTGTGTGTATGTGTGTGTGCATGCTGGATGGAGTGGAAAATAAAAAAAAAAATCAGATTGGTTATCCAGCCATCACCAAATTTTGAATGCCTGACTTATAAAGGACGTGTACTCCTAAATGTGCTGTGGCTTTGTCCCTCCTCAGGAGAGCCATTTTCTCTTCTGTTACATCTCTTTCCATAATCCCTTTACCAGAACCTTCTCAAACTATTTCTACATGAAACTCTGGAATCTTCATCTTGCACCCTTACTTCTTTACCTTCCCTTTTCACTAATAGAAGAGTTGCCAGGCTGGTGAAGGCTCTTCCTAATCAATGGCTTGGGGTTTAGGGGACTCAAAATTCAGAACTCATGAAGAGATCATGTGTATGAGTAACTTCAGGTTTAGTTTCTTGCTTCAGATACCTCATGTGTTAAAGAGGATTTTGTGGACTGGCCCAGAACCTAGCTATCATGTAAAATAACAGGGGTGGGGAGCCTGTGGCCTTGAGGCCACATGGGGTCTTCTAGGTCCTTGGGTGCAGTCTTTTGACTGAGTCCAAGTTTTATGGAACAAATCCTTTTATTAAGGGGATTTGTTCTGTGAAGTTTGGATTCAGTCAAAGGGCTGCACTTGAAGACCTAGAGGGCCACGTGTGGTCTTGAGGCTGCAGCTTCCCCACCTCTGATAGCCTCTTTGGGTAAATGCCTTTTGGGTCACAAAAAGCAACTTTTGCAACACATTTAAGGGCAGCCTAAATGATGAATACCAGATATTATTATTATTGGGTTTCCTGTTAGTTGATTACAGCAGCATGGTGTGAAGGGAGAAGAGCCGGTATAGGTGTTAGGAGACTTAATTTCTGATCCTTATACCACTGCCACATGATCCATGAAGTGTCAGTTTTCTCATCTAGGTATCAGAAGAGCTGGGATTCAGGCACAACTACGGGAACACAAGACAAAGGTCAACAGTCACACTCACTCCCTTTTGGTCTTGCAATGCAAGGTTCCAGGTTATTTACAAGGCTTTAATAGATAACCCTAATGCTAGCTGCCAGAGGGGCAGTTCAGGGACAAAGGAACTTTGTGCCACTCAGTCACCTCAGGAGTCCTCAATGCATTTCTTTTTAAATATTCTTCCTTTGATATAGCTAAATAAATCTCCCATTGCTAATGGTTGAATAATGTTTTAATGTCTCATTTTATTCCAAAACAGAGGCAGCTGTTCGGTACAGTGGATAGCAAACTGGGTCTGGAGTCAGGAAAACTTGGATTCAAATCTGACCCCAGATACTTAGTAGCTATGTGACCTTGGGCAAGTCATTAAACTTCTGCCTCAATTTCCTCAACTGTAAAATGGGAATAATAATAACATCTACCTGTCTGGAATAATGAGGATCGAATAAGATGATAGTTTTAAAGAACTTAGCATAATACCTGGCATATAGTAAGCAAATACTTAACAAATACTTCTTTCCTTCCTTCCTTCCTTCCTTCCTTCCTTCCTTCCTTCCTTCCTTCCTTTCTTCCTTCCTTCCTTCCTTCCTTCCTTCCTTCCTTCTTTCCTTCCTTCCCTCCCTCCCTCCTTCCCTTCATTCCTTCCTTCCTTCCTCCCAGATATTTGCCTGGATAAAGCAGATGGAAAGAGCAGGTTAATACCATGGAATGTTAAGATTAGGGAGGATCTCAGACATCACTGGCTCTAAGTCTCTCATTTTCCCAATTAGAAAACTGAGGTCCAGAGAAAAGATGTGGTGTTTCCAAGGTCACAGAGATGATTACCAGAACTTCCCCCGCCCATACCACCTTGTTCATATGAAATCATTATTCTGTGTGACTGAAAAACTGGGTTACTAACTATCCAGATAGGAATTCAGTTAAATTCAGTAGACATTTATCAAGCACTACCAGATACTTTACGTGTCTAGGTGTTGGGCATACAAAGATAAAAAAGCCAATACAGTCTATGCCTTCAGGGAATTTATATTCTATTGGGAAGAAATAGCATATGCCCAGCAAAGTTGCTAACGAGATTCTTTTTTTGTGTCTTAATAATCAATATTGACTCCTAGAGCCGTAAATAGGGTGATGTGGCAGTACACGACTATTCATGTCTGGATCCTAAGATCTTTGTGATCCCATGGTTGGGGGCTTCTGGAGTCTAAGCTTTTATGACATTCCTCTCTGCTGAGCCTCCTACTTGTCCAACCACTCCTCCTTCCTTGAACATTCTCTTTTGCTGAGTGGGCAGTCTAAGGACAGAGCATTTTCTGCTGAGTAGTCTTGGCACAGAAGCAGGGCACATCCTTGAGGATTACCCGGGTCAAGGTGCAGCTGTTAGCTAAGCCCTCTACACCTAGCAATGAGGTTGAGGGAGGAAGAAAATAGGGAAAAGGAATGAAAGAAAAGTTGTTAACCTACCAGCAATGGCACAATTCTCAGATGACTGACGCTGGTCTTGAAAATTCTTCAATTATAATAGAAGAAGTCAATGAATGAAAGAAAATATCACTCCGTGTTTTTACAGCGAATTTTTTTTTCTAGAAAGGCCAACACATTTACTTTCTTCTCTCACTGTCAAACTACAACAAAAGTAGACCATGTGATTGATTCTGTTTTTCTTCTCATAAACTTGCTCCTTAAACTCCTCAAAGGTTGGCATCTGTCTATACTTCTCTACAAAAAGCACCCTTTTCAAGGTAGATAATAATCTACTCATCAGCAATTCCAGTGACTTTTATTCAGTTTCCAGATCTCTATAGCTCTTGACATTGAGAAGCAAGTTGGTAAGGTTCACTGAGTGTCAGGTGATGGCAAACTTCTAACAGTCACCCCTGAGTCAAGACAACCTACTTTTGAATCCTGCCTCTAACTTTACCAGCTGCATAACCCTTGACTAGTCTTGTAACCTCTATGGGTCTCAATTTCCTCATCTGTAAAATAAGGAGGCTGAACTAGATAGCAGTAGAGGTCTTTCTTCTAAACATTTGGTATGTAAGATGAGGATAATGATATGTAATAAGGCAGGTACATGGGACGATGGATAGAGTTCTGGACCTGGAGTCAAGAAGACCTAATAATGTAAATTCAGTCTCAGATACCTACTAGCTGTGTGATCCTGGGCAAGTCACTTAACCTTTATTTGCCTCAATTTCCTCATCTGTAAAATAAAGATATAACAGCACCTATCTCCCAGTATTGTCAGTATAAAAATGAAATATATTTGCAAAGAATTTAGTGCTTTACAATATCTGGGACTTAGTTGTTGTTTCTCATTTGTTTCAGTCATATCTGACTCCTCATAACCTCATTTGGGGTTTTCTTGGCAAAAATACTGGAGTGGTTTGCCATTTTCTTCTCCAGCTCATTTTACAGATGAGGAAACTGAGGCAAACAGAATTATGTAACTTGCCCAGCACCACAAGGCTAGTAAGTGTCTGATGTCAGATTTGAATTCAGGAAGATGAATCTTCTTGACTCCAGGACTGGCACTCAATCCACTGTGCCATCTAGCTGCTATCCATGATGGTCATCCTCATCATTCCTACCTCATAGGATTGCAAAAGATGGTATAGTATAATCCACATAAAATACTGATAAATCTCAATTCTCTGTCAGTCTTGTCTGGGATTTCAAGAAACGAAAAGAAACTCTACATTTGGTGGTCTATTTATTATATTTTTTTTCTGATAATATATACAGTAACCTGATAAGCAAAGGATACTGAGGAGACATACGCGGTCTCATGTCCAATCCTGGTCTTGGTTCATTTGATATTTTTCCTTGATGCTTTGCAGTCTAAACTTTGATAACATCACTTTTTCCTGACTCTCATTCTACTTGTCCAGCCACTCCTCTGTTTCCTTTGATGATGAACACATCCATTAACTGTGGGTGATGCCCCTCCCCCAAGACTCTGTTCTGGACTGTCTTCTTTCTCTATACCATTTAACTTGGTGATTTCCTCAGTTCCTCTGGATTCAATTGTCATCTTTTTGTATATTATTCTCAGATCTATTTATCCAGCCTTAGCCTTTTTCCTAACTTCCAGTCTCACATCACCAATTCCTTATTGGTCATTTAGAAATGGATATTCTATAGATTTCTTAAATTCATCATTTGCAAACTGAACTCATTATCTTTCTCTTCTTAACTTGCCTATTATTGTTAATGGCCATCTTCCTTCTCAACTGGACTCACAACCTAGATGTCCTCCGAGACTCCTTCCTCTCTCTGCCCCCCACCCCCATATCCAATCCATTGCCTACTCATGTCAATTCAACTTCAAATTGAAGCCTTATTCCTTCTTTCCTCTGACCCTGCCACCATGACCTCACCCCTAGATAATTTAAATAATATTCAGTAATTTCTTTCTTTTTTTAAAGCAATTGGGGTTAAATAACTTGCTCAAGGTTATACACGGCCAGTCATTTTTATGTGTGGGTACTAATTTTCTGAGGCCGGAACCGATCCCGGATTCTCCCAACTCCGAGGCCGGAGCTCTTACTCAATGTGCCACCTAGTCGCCCCAATATTCAGTAATCTCAATAATATTCAGTAATTTCTGTTTCGTCTCCCTGCTTCAAGTCTCTTCCCACTTGGATCCATCTTCCACTCAACTGACAATCTGATCTGCTTAAAGTGCAGGCCCAATCATAACCCTCCATATCCTCTTTTATCCAATAAATTACAGTGGCTCACAATTACCTCCAGGATCAAATATAATATCCTCTGTTTGGTTTTTATGAGCCAGTCCCTTCCTATATTAGCTGTCTTATTACACTTCACTCTCTCTTACATCCCTATACACCTTTCCTCTCCTCTACATACTCTGTGATTCAGTGATAGCAGCTCCTTATCATTTCTTGCACAGGACACTCCATTTCCTAACTCTGAACGTGTCCACTGGTCATCTTCCTTGGCTAGAATTTGCTCCCTCTTCATCTTTGTTTCTTGCTTCCCTGGATTCCTTCAAGCCCCCTCTAAAATTTCACCCCCTTTCAAGAAGCCTTTTGCATCATTCTTAAGGCTAGTGCCTTCCCTCTGCTGATTACATCCAATTTATTCTATCTCTAGTTTATATGGAGTTTCTTGCCTGTCCACCCAATTGACCATGAGTTTCTTGAGATCAGGGGCTGTTTTTTGCCTTTCTTTGTATCCCTAGGGTTTAGTATAGTGCCTGGCACATAATGTGAGCTTAATAAACACCTTTTGATTTAACTTATTAGGCTGGGAAATGAAACATCGAATTGTCCAAAATATGCAAGCCTTACCTAGAATTTCAGGTTGGATATGAGTGGTCCACAGAGTTACAGCCAGTGCCATTTTATATTAAATGGTAGACAAAGTTGGCAAGCTTCCAAGAAGTACACATCTAATGCAGAGAAATTACCATACTTTGATAAATATAATAAAACTGCATGCAAGTCAGGAGAAAGCCATGTTGGGGTTGACATGACATCAATGTATCTGCAAAGCTCTACCAAGTCATATTTGTCTCTTCATGCTTCATGGGGAGTAGAAGAAACTGACCAATCTCAGTCAAATATATCTTTATTTAGAGGAATCTCTTTCTTCTTTCTAGATTCTATGCCATTAATGACTTGCTTTGGGAAACCTTTCCTTGTTCTCTCTCTTCCTCTTCTCTCCACCTCAGCTTGATCTCTCCTGACATTACTCAAAGCACTTTTCTTTAGACCTTTTCTTGGCCCTTATAACAGTCTTTTTTTGTATCATAGTTATTTATGAACATGTGTGCCCTCGAGTAGATTTTAAGCTTCTCAAAGGAAGAGTTTGCATACCCAACCCCAAGCAGGATGCTCTCATGTGTAGCAGGAGCTTAATAAATGTTTATTGACTTTGAATAAAAAACAACAGGTAATAAGGTGATATGTGTGCTTGTGGGTGGCAGTGTCTTAATAAGAACAGATGGATTTAGGCATCATCTGACTAGTTTGTTTTGGATCTAACAGCCCAAATGTATTTTATTTCTAAAATTATTAATTTTGCTTTAAAAATTAATGCTTAATTCTATTAGCAATTAATTTTCTTATCAATTTGTTCTTTCTCCTTTCCAATGAAAAAAGAAAAACAAAACCCTTGTAAAATATGCATAGTTAAATAAAATAATTTTTGGCTTTGTTCATGTCCAAAAATGTATGACTAATTCTACATCTACCCAGAAGGTAGATAGCATTCTTTATAACTGACACTCTGGAATCATATTGGACTGTTGTATTGATCAGAGTTCTTAAATCTTGCAACATTATTTACCTTTATACTGCTGATTTTATGATATAAATTGCCTTCGTATTTCTGTTCACTTCACTGAGTATCAATTCATACAAGTCTTTCCAGGTTTCCTGAAGCTGTCCTTTTTCATTACTTTATAAGCGTAAGAGTATTGCATTAAATCCATATGTCATAATTTGTTCATCAATTTACTGATTGATGACTACCATTTTAATTTCCAGAAGTTTTTGCTACTACAAAAAGACCTCTTGTAAATATATTTGTATACATGGTACCTTTCCTTCTTTCTTTTTTTGTCTCTATTGGAGTATAGATGTAGTGGTATTGTTGGATCAAAGAGTATGTCTGGTTTAGTAACCTTCAAGATATAGTTTCAATTGTTTTCTAGAATAATTCCAGTTCACAACTCTATGGAAAGTGCATCAATGAGACTGTTTCCCCATTGCTCCTCCAATCTTTGCCATTTTCCTTTCTTGTCATCTTCAGGGTATGAAGTGGAATTTCAGAGCTTCCTCAATTTTTATTTTTCTATTGGTGGTTTGGAGCATTTTAAGAACATGTGTATTGATAGCTTAAATTTTTCCTTGGAAAATTGCCTATTCATAGGCGTTGACCATTTGTCAATCAAAACAGGTTAAATTTTGTACCTGGTGAGTTGATCCAACCATTCTAGAAGATAATTTATAATTGTACAAGAAAAATAACCAAATTGTTCATGTCCTTTGATCCAAAGATCCCTGTATAGGGCATATTCTGGAGAAATCAAATGTGTGTGTGTATGTATGTATTTGTACATATATACACACATATATTGCACATAATAAAATATACAAATATATAAAATAAAATATACATAGCAATACTTTTTGTGGTAGTAAAATAAAATAAAAGTGGTTGCTCATTAATTAGGGAATGTCTAAACAAATTGTGATTTATGTATACTATGGGATTTTATTACACTATATGAAACAACTAATATAAAGAATTCAGAGAAACATGGGAAGGTATATAGAAACTGAAGAAGGGTAAAGTAACCAAAACCAGGAACACAATATACCCAATATTAATATCTAATATATAGTATATTTAGCAATAATGTGAAGGTTTGAAAAAATGCACAATTCTTGAAGAGGTAGAAGATGATAGGTATGAAATGTTATATACAACTAGTTCCTGATTAGCATGAATAATGAATCGTTGGCAGATCACATACATTTTAATTTACACTATTTGAAGTTATAATTGCTTAAAAGATGGTAATTGGTTCCAGCCCAATGGAAATGTGCAACATGAATCTGAATAATATAGCCATTTCAGGGGATTTATTTTCCATACTAATCAAGACATTACAGTCTCAAATGTATTTGCTATATGGGTTGGTCGGTCTGTTTTTTCCTTGTTACGGAAGACTTACTAGATGGATAGGTATTGGGGAATATATCCAGAAGTGACTATGAGGTAAAAACAAAATGAATCAGTATAACTTTAAAATTTTTGTTGTTGTTTAGTTGTTCAGTTGTGTCTGACCCTTTATGGCTTCATAGACCATGGCAAGCCAGGTCCTTCTATCTTCCACTATTCCCTGAAGTCTGTCCAAGCTCATGTTCATTGCTTCCATGACACTATCTAATGATCTCATCCTCTGCCACCTCTTTTTCCTTTGGCCTTTAATCATTTCCATCATCATGGTCTTTTCTAATAAGTCTTGTCTTCTTGTTATGTGGGCAAAATATTTAAGCTTCTGCTTCAGTATTTGACTGGAATGGTTTGCTATTTTCTTTTCCAGTGGATCACCTTTTGTCAGAACTCTCTACTATGACATGTCAGTCTTGGGTCAGCTTGGCATAGCTCATAGTTTCAGTAAATTATGCAAACACCTGTGCCATGACAAAGCAGTGATCCAGGAGGGGATAATTTTAAATTAAATAACTACAAATTTAAAAGTTAGACATTCTTTTTAAAATTTTAAGAAAAGGTAAAAAAAATTGCCTACACAGTTTTGGTTCCCAACCTACTAATTTACTGAAATCTATAGAAGAGTCTCAAAATATCTTCTAGAACCTTCTAAAGAGGAAAACGAGTGCTTCCATAGAAAATGCTTCTTGGAGCATATAAAGGGTGACTAGTGATCTGTCTTGCCTTTCCTCTCAAAGGTACCCTGGGGGGTCTGGGGAGGCCCAAACCTGAAATACAATGACAAGATGAGCCAAGAAACATAAGAAGCTTCTGTTTGGATTTCCACAACTTTCTGAAAGGAGTAGGACCAGTCTAATATTTGGTGAAACTTCCCCCCTCCCCAAGTTACTCTAATTATAAAATGTGAGGTACCATGAGTAGGTACAGTGAAGTGCCCTCCACAATTAGTCAATTAGTCTTTATTAAGTGCCTAGTATGTGTTAGGCACTGCTTTAGATATGATTGTGTAAAAAAAAAATGTGTGTGTCACAGTGAAATTGCTAAGCACCATAGCAATCCAGAGCTTGGCATTTATGGAACCCCTGACTAAGAGAAACAGTCTTTCAGAATGTTGGCTCTGTACTGGTCGCTTTTGTCACATCCAATGGTGAGGTCATATGTTTCCTTTGTCACAGCTCAGGTGGGTGGCTTAGAGGGTAAGGTTGGGAAGTTGTCCAACATTGTTGTAGCTGTCCTGGGGGTCCTGACCCTGACACCAAGCTCCCTCTCATTGATGAGAGAAGTACACCAATGCGTATGGCTTCAGGAAACTTTCTAGGGAATGGCTGTGATTGATGACAAGCTGTTTGTACTCTTAGCAAACACCGATGTTAAACATGTCTGTTTGCCCAAAGATGAAAAACTACTTACCTTGGAAAAACAGACATGATGCTCATTTGGAAGCTTGCTCCTAAGAAAGATAAATTCAGCTGTCACTGCACAAAGAGATAAGGAAAAAGGCATGACAGTTCTGCATTGATTAAAGATTCAGCATGTATTTTAAAAGAAATGACTTTCTCCCCCTCTACTGATACCTGCATGAGTTAAGACAGAGATCTGCTGATGTCTCTCATGATTCGATCAGCATCCTGGGTGGCAGGGACTTTAATGCATCTTGCTGTGATCTAATGAAAAATTGCATGCAGTAAGAGTTTGGGGGATATGGAGTGCTAGGGACATGACAGATTTTCAAACAGGTCAGAAGATATCCCCTGGAAATCAATAAAATGGAAGAGATTGGCCAAATGGAAATTACACCTTTGACATTTGCTATCTTTGTAGCCTGTGGGAAATCCTATAATATCCCTTGGACTCAGTTTCCTCATCTGTAAAAACAACAGGTTGAACTAAATGGCCTCTAAAATTCCTTCTTGCTTCAGCTCTGTGAGCCTATGATATATGATGCTAGGAAAATTTGCCCAGAAATTTAATAACCCTCAGGGGTGTTTTAAACCAGATAAATTCTAGATTAATTCCCAGTTCTAAATTCTATAATCTTATAAGTTAGGAGAATGGGGCTTTTGATCCTGCCATTAATTAGCTGTATCACCTGGAATTTGGAGGTTTGGTTCTGTCATTAGTTAGCTGTATCTCCTGGAATTCGGTCTGGGCTCTGTCATTAATAAAGTGACTTGACTTAACATGTCTGAACCTTGAATTACCCAACTGTAAAATGAGGTCATTGACCTGGATGAACACTGGGTCATAGGGGCCTAGCAGTTAGCTAGTTCATCCTTCTCACTTGACTGTTGAAACTTAAGTCCCAAGAGATAACAGAGGTAGTAAGAGGCAAATTCAGGATTCAAACTCATTTCCATTAGCTACAAATCCAGCTTTCCCTGCACAAAGAGATAAGGACTCTTTCTGCTTTACCAAATTGCCCTTAAAGACCCTTTCAGCTCTAACGTTCTGAATGTGCATTGCCATAGAGAATATGATGTCTTCTAAAATCCCCAAAGGCACACATCAACCAAAATCACAACTAATTTGAATCTAGATGCAGTCTAAGTAATTTAAGATATCTACCTTAATGTGATATTGCAATAACAGTTAGAATGAGGACAGTAGAGACTATTTGTTATGATAGTAATAGGAAACTTTGAAGTCTGTAATATGCTTTACAAACATTGTGTTTTTTCATGGAATCCAGAGAAAAGCAAACTGAGTAGTAAAAATGTTTGTTTCCAAAAATTTGCGCGAGAAAAGGTGCCTTGATGGGAAGGGCATGAATGTTTGAGTTCACTTGACAGGTATAGCCCATCTATATCTACAGATGGGTACAATACATATAAAACTGAGACAATACAAATCCCTTTGTTATAATTTTTTACTCAACAAGAAATTTCATAATGTAGATTTACTTTCTGAAATAAACTGTCTTGCTAGGAAGACAGGGCTGTCCAACCAATAGGAGTATGTAGCCCTGTCTCCTTGGCAGTGATATTTCTTAGCATAAAAATCACAAATTGGTTTTCTGGTTTACTAGTTATTCTCCCATGGGTTTGGTTACTGTGACTTATTCCCCCAGAGCCTGTTGAACCTTGAATGAATTGGTAAAAGCCATATGCCTGAACAAACAAAACTAAGCATTAAACTTTGGGCCTAGGTAAAACTATCAAGGATCACACATACCCTGTGAGGTCTTAGCTGGGACCACCAGACTCTCTAACCATTGTGATTATACTACTGAGCAATCAGAAGAGGGAAATATACATTACTGCCCTATGGCAAATGGTTATTTGGCAGAAAATTGTCTAGCCCAAAATCCATAATTACTTTATGTTGCCTCCTTCTCAGATATTTGGATAATAGCTCTAGGAAGAGCCATTCATATTTGGGTTTCTAATTGAGGCCATTTTATTTCCCCATATACAATATACATAAGTGTGTATGTGCACGTATGTGTCTATTTTTGGGTCTGGGAACCAAAATGCTTGACCCTCAAAAGAAGGTGTGTCTACATGCTATAGATCCCAAGGAAAATTGGATTTCCCTAGTCTCTATCCTGTCTTTTGTCTCCATTGTCATCACTCTCTCTGAAGACATACAGCTACCACATTCATATAAAAAACACAGGGAAGTTTTCTCAAGGTCAGTTTGCAACCTGCATCCAACTTGTCTATTAAACCAGTTAAAGAATCTCACATTGTTATTGCATGTTGTGATCTGGCTAGCTATTATACCACATTGTCGCATTATTTTATCTAATTTGATCCTCACAACAACCCTGTGAAGAAGGTACTACAGGCTTTATTAGACCATTTTACAAATAAGGACACTGAGGTTCAGAAAAGTTCATTGATTCCCCCTGGTTATGCAGCCAATAAGTGTTAGACAAATCATTTTAGCTCCTGACACAGAGGCATTTAGAGATACTCTAGACTTAGTCCTAGATGGTAGAATAGTAGAAAGCAAGATGAAACTAACATCTTATGGTAGCTCATGGTAGAGGACTTAGAATCAAGGAGACCTGAGTTCAAATTTTCCTCAGACACTTACAAGTTGTGTGTTGTTGGCCAAGTCACTTTACTTCTTCCTCAGCTCTAATTTCCTCATCTCTAAAACAGGGATCATGATAGCACCTACCTCACAGGGTGGTTGTAAGGATCTCTAGAAATGAAAGCTGTTGTGTTGAAGAGGCAGTTTTGGATAGAGCACTGGGCCTGGATTCAGAAAGATCTGAGTTCAAATCTGACTTCAGATACTTACTAGCTGTGAGACCCTGGGCTAGTCATGTTTGCCTCAACCCACTAGAGAAGGAAATGGCAAAACACTATATACAATACTGGCATACAATGGTCCATGGGGTCATGAAGAGTTGGACATGACAAAATAACAAAATTGTATTGAATTTAGGATAATGGAGGGTAGTAGACACTTTCTCCTTTAGAGGTGGATAGGACAGAGAAGGGTTATGTGACCTTTCTGTAACTCCCAGCCTTGGAGTATGATTTAGTCAATGTTAGGAACTGCTAGTGTGGCCATTCCCTCCACTTTCCCTACCAGGCACCTAGTAGTTAGCATATTAGCTCGAAGGCATTGACTGAGGGACATAGAGATTGATACTTGCCCTGGGTCACTCAGATAGTATAAGAGGCAGAATTTTAACCCAAGTTGTTTTGATTCTAACCAAGAACTTTATCAGTCAACCCAGTGTTGTCAAACAAAAAGAAATGGGGGTAATCACACTGTATATAAGGATTCCTGTGGCTGCATTTTGACTTAGAAAACCACATATTAACCTTATCTACATTCTATTGTATTTCCATTTATTTTGTTAAATATCTCCCGATTGCATTTTATTCTGGTTCTGGATGCACTCAGGAACTTTGTAGCTGGTAGGCTGTGCGTGCAACACCTTTGCATTAGGTCAACATGCCTTGCACAGCAAGTTATGGAAAATAGACAAGACACATATTTTCAGATGTTTTTCAATGTATTGATCAGTGATGTTGATTTTTTCCTCTTCTTTTTCCTTTTTTTTTCTTAAAAATCTATTTGTCCTATAGAATGACTTTCTCAAAGGGAGATAAATACTAGGGGAAAATGGTGATATAAAAAAATCAATAAAACATTTTTAAAAGAAAATGAGTAAAGATGAGATCCTGACATGCCAAGTTCATTCACCAGTTATACCACTATGTAGTTAATTATAATTACACTGTCTTTTGCATAGAAATTGAACTCCACTTGATTGTCAATAAGCTATGGATTTTCATTTTTTTTTCCATAGCATCATTATTATTAAGGCTGAAGGGGGCCTTAGAATTCAGCTAATCTAGCCCCCTTTTACAAATGAGGACACTGAGGCACTGAGACGGAATGAACTTCCAAGGTTACTCAGGTAATAAGCGACAGGACCAGAATTTGGCACAGGTCCCCTGATTCTAAATTAGCCCTCTGTCCACAGCACCACATTGTCTCCTCTCTCTTCATCCTCTCTCTCTGTGACCATTGGCCTTTATTTGCCAGATTGTTAAGATTGGGAAAGTAGTCTTCTGCAAAAGCAAAGTTAGGGTCACACAAAGAGCCCATGATTTACCTTATTAGTCACGCTGAATAATTAAATGCCATGTATTTTTGATTTGATCCTTAAGCCAACCAAGTGAGTTAAGTCTTTGGAATTCCCATTTTGCAGCTGCGGGATTGTGAATCACAGAATTCAAGCGACATAACAAATGAGTCAGAGATGAGATTTGAACCAATGGGTTTCTAACTCCAGATCCAGGGTTCTAACCACTAAATGTCACTAGCTCTCAAACAGAATAATCTCTAATTTAGTAAACTCCTGGGTCAGGTTAAAAGCTCCTTGAAGGCAGGTTTCGTCTTTTATGTTGTTTTCTATCCCCAGGGTTTAACACGGTGCTTGGTACATAGTAGGTGCTTAATAACTCTTGATTGATTGACTAAGCTAATCAGCCAGACCCCTAGGCCAGCTGTGCCCTTGAGGATGGCCTTCCTGAATGGGACTTCAGCCCAGCATGCTGGGCTCTCTGAACTGACTCCACATTACTTCCTGCCAACCTCAGATTGCTGGAATCAGTATTTTGGGTGGTAATTAGTGACTGCTCAGTAACTTTGTCCATTTAGCTCGCATTTGCCTTCTTGAAACAAGCCTGGAGTTAAAAGCCTCAATTCTGGTAGATAGCTATTGTAGTCACCCTGCGGGGCTGCAATCTAGTAATGGAAATGTAAGTGTTTCATTCTAACTATGAAATGGAACACAAAGAATGCAGCTGCTCTACCAGGGAATGACAGCGTATGTTAATTTGATTTATATACGTGCAATGTACCGTACCTAATGCTGAACAGTGAAAAAAAAAAAGACTCCAGAAAATCTGATGCCAACATCATAAAATCAAAGTCTAACATTACAGCCTTCAAATGCATCATCTCACCTAAGTGGAGGGATGGGAGGCCCAGGAACCAGATCTGTGTAAATTTGGCCACATGATAAGGGTGTGGCTTCCCAGATGGTTACTGCAGAATGGGGCTTCCCTGGCACTACATTGATAACTGCTACACGATTATGTGAATGAGTTTATTTTATCATAGGGAAGAGGGATTTCAACTTGATCCAAGGTATTAATCTGCCATAGATAATGGAAATGTCAGGAGTTAGGGATCATCTAAGCTTCTCCCTTTCAAAGGCTGTTTAGTGATGGAGCCTCCCCATTTTTCATTCTTTCCCCTGCTTCTGAGGGTTCTTCATCTCCACCCTACCCCTTCTCAGGGGCTCAGGTTCTTCCTCCTATCAAAACTTGCTGTCAGGAGTAGGTAGGGCAATAGTGGAGGATGCCTCAGTGGTGAAGGTAAGCCGATCCTTTCCCTGAGGGTGTTTATATATTAAGCTTCAGCTTCCAAACAGGTCTTCACCTGTTAAAGGAATGTCAGGCATCAGTAAATAGATAGGGGAGGTCTTCTCTTTGGGGAGTGGGAGCTTCATACTGCTCCTTCACTCTCTCCTTGGAGGTTGCCTTTGTCTTATTACTCAGTCCCAATGCAAGGAGGATGGAAACATTAACACGTGCTCATCTCCTTTGGAGATATGCAGTGTCTAGAAGTTTGTAAGCTTCTTTCTCAGATGAAATGGAAGTTTCTTGAGGGAAGGAGCCATCTAATTTTGGACTATGTAGCCCTAGCAGTTGCCACAATGCTTGGCACATACAACGTGATTATTAAATGCTTGCTGATTGGTCCTTGAGAGCATGAATAGCATCTCATTTCATCCTTGGATTCTAAGCGTCTAGTACATTGTACAACTGCATATGGCAGATGATAAATGTCTGTTGGAATTCATTCTCTCCTTCACCTAGTCTTCTACCACCCAGGGCTTCTCTACCATTGTTAATTAAATTTGGCATGGTGAATCTGTTGCATCTCTATGCTTTACTAATTCTTTATACTCTTTCTCTGAGAGGAGCCAGAATATCATGCCCTGGGTCTGTGGGGCTTTTGATATACAGAGTGACTCGGGTGCAATAGGATAGTTGTTTTGCTTAAGGGAAAAGAAATCACTTTATCAGTGAATCCTAAAGAGAACTGAGGCCTTGATGTATGTATATAAAGAGAAATGTAATCTCACTTGATCCTTATAATAGCCCTGTGAAGTGTGAACAAGGGTGATTTGCATACACCTAGAACCCAGGAGTAGGGTCTTAATGATAAAACAGAAGTTGTAAGGGTTGTAGCACTAGGCAGAAGGTGGCCTTGGCAGGGGTGAAGCAGTGACTTGAGCTCCCTGGGAGAGAGAACTCAGATTGACACACAAACAGGGTTTTGTTCTATTAATCTTTATTGAGGGGAACATATCCCCAAGGCTTCAGGCTGCTGCTCTGGGTCCCAGAGCCAAGAATGTGCTTTCATCACTATCCCTTCTCTTGTACAGAACCCATGGAGGAAGCAGGAGAAATGGGTTAATGCTTAGCTAGGAGGCAATCCTGGGCGGTGAAGGGTGCTTAGCCAGCTCCCTGAAAGAGGAAGTAACTGGGGAGAGAAAAGGTGGGTAGTAGGTGAGAAATGTGCACAAATGATCATCCACAGATTTGCCTGAGAGACAGAGATTTGGCCCATGCCCGTGTGCTAGGGATAGGAGGTCTTTTTTCTCAAGGTGATGCAAAAAAAGGGAAGTAGGGACTGTGCCTGACTCTTCATTACCCTTTTCGGGTTTTCTTGGCAAAGATACTGGAGCACTTCACCATTTCCTTCTCTAGTTCATTTTATAGATGAGGAAACAGAAGCAAACAGGGTTAAGTGACTTGTCCAAGGTCACACAGTTGGTAATTGTCTGAGACCAGATTTGAACTCACGAAGATGAGTCAGCCTGACTCTAATCCTGGCATTCTATCCACTGTGTCATCTAGGTTATAAATTAGAAGAGCTTTGGAATGTCAAAGAGGATTTTATATTTGAAACTGAAGGTCATAGGGAGCCACCGGAGTTTGTTGAATGTGTGTGCGTGTGTGTGTGTGTGTGTGTGTGTGTGTGTGTGTGTGTGTAGGTGACATGGTCAGACTTGTGCTTTAGGAAAACAACTTTGATAGCTGAGTGGAGGGTGGACAGAGATGTTTCAGGGAGAACAACCAACCTGCTGCTGCTACAATAGTCCAGGTTCCCACCTGGTGATGAGGGCTAGGACCAGGGTGGTAGCAACGTCAAAGGAGAGAAAGGGAAATACTGTACACTTAGGAAGGCAAAGTGAGCAGGACTTGGCAACAGATTGAATATGGAGATGAAAGAGTGAGGAGGTGAGTTAGAGGAAACAGGTTTTAATCCTGGCACTGATGACTTCCTGCATGACCTTGGGTCAACCTCTCAATTCCTCTTTTTCCTCTCCTTTATAAAAGGAGAAGGCTTCTAGGGTCCTGAAAGTCCCTAGCTCTATGATCTAATGTAGTTCTTCAGTGGTTTCTGTCTGTCTGAGAAAGCCAATAGCTCCCATGGGTTCTATAATAAATGTCTGTCAAAGGTTTTGACTTTGTCAGAAAAAATGAAAAATGCCTTGCAGATAAAGTGCTAGAATTTTGTTTAAGGAGACTTAGGTTCAAACTTTGCCCTTGACCTTGCTACCTAGCTGTGTGACCCTATCTCTGGACCTCAGTTTTCTTATCTGTAAAATGGGTGCAAATAATATCTTTTCCAGCTAATTCACAGGGTTGTTTTAAGGTTCAAATGAGATAATGCTTTGCAAATGTTGGAATGCAATAACAACCATTGTTATGATAATCATAATGATTATTATTTTTATTACATAAGGCAGTTCCCCATCCCACCTTCTTCCTGACTCATATTTTTTCCTCTATAAATTTTGGAGATTGGGCTATATGATCTCCAAGGTTCCTACCTACCATAATAATCTATGGCCCTGTGGGATAAGTCATAGAGTCTATTATTGTTGAATTGATTAAAACTCTTATTTCCTCACTGACTAACTTATGAGGCAGTACTGCTTCATCACATAGTACGGTACTGAAAATGTTGATTACTTTAGTCTGACGCTCTTAAAGCTACAGTCAAGAAAATTACGTACCCATGGTATCAGCTGAGACAACGATACCTTTTTGTCAGTTTAAAATTTGAGCCCTGGACTATAAAAGGAAGATGGAGGCAGGAACAGGGTTGCTAATGAGGCTTGAATATAGAAGCCTTTTCTGCATTTAGGGATCCAATATTTGAAGGGAGAGCCAGAGAGGAAGTTTAAACATTTTAAATAAGACCCTATTCAGGAATCTGGTCACCATTATTGCCAACTTAGTGAGCCAGAGCCTCACACTTGCTAACCCCAATCTGTAGCCTAGGCAACTGTTTCCTGGCAAATTAATTATACTTCTTACATCTGCTCATAGGTCAAATGTACTGACCATTCTTGGACTCACCAGCCCTACCTGCTCTTTTCCTCTAATTTATCTCCACCTGGACTCCCCAGTAGTCCTTCCTACACTGGTAGGACTCTGTATCCCTCAACCAGCTCTGCAATTCCAAACCAAACCCATTTGGGGTTTTCTTGGCAAAGATACTGGAGTGATTTGCCATTTCCTTCTTCAGCTCATTTTACAGATGAAGAAACAGAGGCAAAGAGGGTTAAGTAACTTGCCCAGGTCACATAGCTAGGGTCGAAGGCTGAATTTGAACTCAGGAAGATGGATCTTCTTGACCCCAGAATCTTTCCCTTTTCTTCTCTCCTCTCCTGCCTCCTCCCCTCCCCTCTCTCCCCATTTCTCCCCTCTCTTCTCCTTTCCTGTCCTCTCCTCTCCCCTCCTCTCCCTTCCTCTCCTTGTTTCTCTATTATACCCAGACTGGAAGTATAACAGTTACCCATGGCTCCAATCCCACTATTGATCTGAATCAAAGATTTGATATGCTTCATTTCTGACTAGTATTTATTTGCCGTTCTTTAGAATACCTGGTGGCCCTCTACTCCCAGGAACTCTCAATATTGGTGCCAGACTTAGTACTGACTCCTGATCTGCTTAGCTCATTATAGCACAGAACTCCTGAGCTCAAGAGATCCACTAACCTCAGACTTCATGATAGTGTTGATTACAAAAGATTTGCAATGTAAATCAGTTTAAGTGCAGCAAAGGTTCTCTTGGTTACTTCCTCTAACTTCTAAGAGATGAAAACTCAAAGAGGCAAATAATGGGAAATAAAGAGGGTGTCCTTGAATTGGAGAATGACTGAACAAGCTATGGGATATTAAAGTGATGAAGTATTATTACACTATAGGAATGGTGAAAGAGATTGATGCAGAGTAAGGTGGGGGGAAACTTTTATGGACTCATACAGAGTGAAGTGAGCAGAGCCAAGAGAACAATTGATACAGTGACTAAAATAACATGAAGGCAAACAAATTTGAAAGATACAAGAATACTGATCAATACAATAACCAATCATGACTCCAAAGACCAATGATGCAGCATATATTCCTGCTTCTTAGCAGAAAGGAGTGGAATAAGGCATACATTTTCAGACATGATCAATAAGTAAATTTGTTTTGCTTGATTATATTTGTTACAAGGGGAGGCTTTTATTTTGAGATGGAGTTGGGGAGTTATGGGAGGGGGGAAGAAATGAAAGGGTATTTATAGTGATGCAAATAAAAGTGTCAATGAAATAGTTTCTTTTTTTTAATAAGAGAGGGGAAGTCCAGAAAGGGACATAGAAAAAACTGGCCACTTTTTATTACTCTTGTGCTAAATTTAACAGACAGCTTTAAAAAGGAATACATAATACATAATTTCATATATGGTCCTTTTCTTACATCATTCTTTATGTATTGAGATGTTTGTTGATACTTAAATTGACATTTAAGTAATAAAAACGGGGCAGGCAAAGAAATAAAACAAAATAAATTATATCGTCCCTGACCTCAAGGGACTATACATTCTAATAGGACTATGAAGTGTAGCTGAGGCCCATAGTAGATCATGTGACACACTGACCCATCAAGAGACAGTGAAGGTCCCAGGATGGGACTTATCCCTATGCCTGGAATGACCTTCCTCCTCATCTCTATCTGTTTAATTTCTATCCATCCTTTAAAATGCAGATTCAATGCTACCTCTTCAATGAAACCTTTTACGATCCCCATTTCCTATGACAAACTTCCTCCTTGGATCTCATAAAATATTTTATCATCTTTATAGTGCCCTTATGATGGTTTATGTTCTATTATAGCTATCTGTGATTGTATCTTATCTCTCTACTAGTGTATAAGCTCCTGGGGGGCAAGAATATCATAGTATCAAAGGATCATATATTTGGAGTGATGAGAAACATTGGAGGCTAACTTCTGATGGAGAATTCTGAGGGTGAAAGAAGTTGTGACTTATCCAGCATCATTGAGGCAGAATTTGAATTCAGATCTTTCTGATTCCAAGCCCAGAACCATTTAACTGCTAAGTTGTTGTAGTAGATAGAGAAAGATCCAAATTTTGCATTTTCTCTAGTGCTAGTACAGTTCTTTACCTTCAGTTGAAACTTAATAAATTCATTTTGAAACACACAGGCTGGATGGTTGGGCTTTAAAAACTGAGGGGGATTGTAAACCTTCTAGAACATTCAGTATTTTATAATTTGGAGCCAAGGAAAGGATTTGTTGCTTGTCTCTTTTCAAAAATTTTATTATGAACTTAACGAACATTACCAAGAAAAAATGCAACTAACATTAAATTCTATTTGTATCACTGCGAATTCTCTTGTATCATCTGTTAATGTTCATGCCTACGCTTTTCATTAAGTCATGGAATCTAGATTCAGAGTTGTAATGTAAGAAGGCTCAGAAGCTCTCAAGTCCAATGATCTCATTTTACTGATGAAGAAACTGAAGCCAAGAGATATAAAAGGATCTGCTCAAAGACAGTAATCTTTAGAGTCCTCAGACTCCGAAACCAGGCCTCCTTCCACTTTACCTGTATCCCTAGGTGTAATAAATGCAATACTACTTTCTACTTTTTTCTCACTTAAAATTTTCACCCACACATTTCCATGTATTGACATAGTGCCCATACTGTGATTTTTAAGAGGGCCAGAGTATTGCATCCTCTAACTATACCTGAGTTTGCTGAAGCCATTTCTCTATTATGAGACATTTGGGTTGCATCTAATTTATAAAAAAAATGCTACTACAAATAGTTCTATTCTGAACTTGCTTCAAAAGAAATAAACTCCTTGAGGGCAAGAACTGTGCTATTTGGAATCTGTATTCCTAGCATAGTGTTTTAACACATTGCAGAAACTCACTAAATGCTTATTCTATGAATGAATGAATACTTGAAGGATCCACAATTTCATCCCTGCCTGAATGGATGCCTCCAGGCTTTTGGTAGATCATATTCTTTAGTTTCTGTGGCTGGAAAACAAAGCCAAAAAAATGTCACTTCTGTTTGGTCACTGATACTCCTCCTAGTACCCTCTTTAATGGATCCAAAAGTGCCTTGGCTTCTTAAATATCTTGCATTGAACTACCTTGTCTTTTTTATCCTGTTTACATGTACATGTCCTTGTTTCTGCCATTAGAATGGAAGCCTAGGAATTGTTTCAACATTTGTATTTGTACCTCCTAGTACAGTGCCTGGAACATCTTAGTATAGTGCTTAATAAATATTTGTTGATGAATTGATGTAAATCTGGGAGTCTAATTTATTTGCACCCATGCTTTAGGGAAACTACACTAGTAAGAATCTCATCTTATCTCTCTTGTCACTGTTTGCCCTATATTGGTTTATACTTTTTTTTTTTTAGGCAATTGGGGTTAAGTTACTTGCCCAGGGTCACACAGATAGTAAGTGCCAGGTGTCTGAGGCTAGATTTGAACTCAAGGCCAGTGTTCTATCCAATGCACCACCTAGCTTTGTGGGATTTGCTGGTAATTGACCCATAAATGCCAAGATGACCGCAGATAGGACAAAGGTTCAAGACAAGTGCTATCCTCCTGGAGGTTCCCTTACTCAACTCTTTTCTCCCATAACCAAATGTGCAACTGAAAGTCACACTCACCACAATCCCCTTCATCCTCCATGCATATTTTAGCAATCCTGCCCCACACCCCAATCCCACTACATATGGCAGCAGTCTGCCTGCTTCTTGCTACTTCTGAATGCCCACCACAGCACTGTGATCAGCTGTCCTCCTGGCCTGGTACTGCTTCACGGGTTGGTACTTACCCAAGGAGGACCATTTACTTTATTATTTCTGTGCTAATACTGTGCTATTTCTCTCTTAGTCTCACAACATCCCAATTCTCCTCACAAACTTATAGGCCAGTTCCTCTGGTAAAAATCCCTTCTGCACTCAGCTAGATGTCAGATAAACACAAGCTATGTACAGAATAAATTGGAGATAACCTCAGATGGAAGGCATGGGCATTAAGGAAGATCAGGAAAGACTCCTTGCAAAAAGTGGGATTTTAACTAAGACTTGGAGAAAGCCAAAGGGCCAAGTGAACCATCACGGGTCACCCATCACTGGGTCCATATTCATAGGATTTTCAGCTTGGTTGGATCTGCTAAAGGTTACATTCCACTGGAAGTCTCAGAGAACCAATAACCATTTCCATGCCACAAAAAGCAAGATTTTAGTAGAGGTGACTTTCAAAATCTTTATGCAAATTACTTTTTTTAATCCCTGGTTTTATTTGCTTTTATGTTCCTCAAAGTAGAATTCCTAGGTCCAAAGCTGGCAAGTGTTTCCATAGCAAGGGAATTTAAGATTAAACAGTCAATTTTGTTTGAGAAGACACAAACAAATATTTGTGTGTAAATATATCCCTGCCTTGACCTACCTGTTCTGAAACTTAGCTCTGACCAGCATTGGTTAAGACTCAAATTCTATCATGCATAGGGTCTTGTGGGGTAGCTGCATGATGTCTTGTTTATACGTAGTTGTTCACATGTTGTCTCTCCCATTAGACTGGGTGCTTCTTGAGGGCATGGTCTATCTTTTGCCTTTCTTTGATTCCCTGGCACTTAGCACAGTGCTTGGCAAATCAGTGATTAATGAATGTTTGTTGACTATGATATAGATTTAATGCATATGAGGGAGCTAGATAGTATGATTATTAATCATAAGCAAAGAGTTTTAATGTTTTTGAGACACTTTCATGTTTTCTCATTTCCTTTACTTGATAAATACAGAAATATGCTTGTCCCAACTAACCATGTACTGCCTTTTGCTATTTCCTGTACAAATTCCTTTTATGGTAACTTGTACTTATCCTGATCTGATATTTGGATTTTCATGTATTTGTCTATGTCTCATCTTCCCATAATGAAAAAGATTGTTGTGAAAACATTTGTACTGAATGCTTGGTTAAATGATTCCATTTTCTGGTTGATAGGGAGGAAAATTCTTTATGAGTATGTCATAGAAGCATGTGATATATTTTAATCCTTTCTACTTTGGGCTGAGAATAGGAAGAAACCTGGGTGACTAAGCAATTTTATGACCAATTGGATAACGGACCAAAAGCCTGTTGATGACCAGGTTTCCCAATTGACTGACAAACCTAGAATAATAGCATGATGAATGAGCCAGTTCTAGAAGTCTTGGTTGAGCAAACCTGGGATTTGATGGAAACAAGAAAAGAAGACCAGATAATTAGGTAGTGTGTAAATACAGTTGTCTAATCCATGGGCTCAAGCAGGCTTGGGAAACAAGACATTTTAGATTCCACTCTTGAGAATGGATGTTGAGATGTTGGAGAGGATATTGAGAAATTAGTAGAGGAGAAATCCTGGGGCTAAAGACCAGGATCTTTTGAACTAATTCCAAGAAGGAACTGGTACCCTGTGAAGATAATAGGGTTATCCTTGATCAGACAGCATCTAGACAAGAGTCCTTATACTTACCAAGAATTTTGTAAGTTCCTTGAGGTCAAGGCCCATATCTCAGACTTCTTCTATATATATCATAGCACCCCACACAGCCTTGCTATCAAAGGTACTCATTAAGCTTTGTTGAAGGACCATTTTGGAGCTTGTCTCTCTATTATAATACCACAAAAGCCTCTCCACTCAAATCCCACTTAAAATCACTTGTGATTTTCCACTGGCCTCTTTTCTGCTCTATCTGCTATATTATAGTATCCAGCATGGAGTCACATACATGGAGGGAGCTCAGTTTCTGTTGATTTTCAAATTTGATTTATTTCATTGATGCCATAGCTACAGATGATATTTGGGGGCACCATTCTTGCCATCATAAAACACTGACATCCCACCTCTCCAGGGTGCTATTTGTTTTTTTTTTATGTTGCTAATCCCCTCCTACAATCCTTACCACCCTCTTCAACAGAAGGATAAAAATGAGGGGTAGAACAGCTCTCCCTAAATGATTCCTTCATTGAAGCTAATTGTCAGAGGGAAGGAGGAGTTACAACCTCCCACAGTCTTCAGTTCACCACCTGCCATAACATTAAACCTACTCCCTCCTACAGCATACATGATAACAGCTTCTGAAGAACCCACTGTGCCACACTTTTCTGGGTGGGTCTGGGACCTTCAGGCACCCTACCTGAACCTGGGAAAATGGAGGTGAAAGGCTGTGTGGGAGGGTAAGGATTCTGTGCATTCAGTTGCTTAGGAGTTAGGGCAGTTGTTTAACCTAAATGAACTGCTGGGTAGAAGAGCACAAATTGTAACAGCTCTTCAGTAGTGCAAAGAATGCCCTGAGGATATTTGTTCTAACCTACCCCATTGGTACTACATTAATTTCTGAATGAAGGATAATACTGTCAGTTCTGTCTCTGGAGATTAGCATATGCCTGCCAGTGTTTGCTTCTCTTACAAATAAAATCATATCATCAATTGTCTTCCTCCAAGAAAATAAGCCCTTTCCTTTAAGGAGCCATTATGGTGATAGAGAATTTCCTCTTCTTCATTTCATTTCATTTCATTTCATTTACAATCATTGAATGTCAAAGTTAATAAGGACTTGAGAGATTTAGTCCAACAAGTAACTTTACAGATGTGGAAATGGAAGCCTCCAGAGGTGGAATGACATTCCCAAGGTCATACAGATAATTAATAGCAAGGCTAGGACTAGAAACCAGGATTCCTTCCTGACAAAATCAGTCCCTTTGCATTACACCATATTTTAGAATAACATAAAATAAGTGGAAATATTTGTTTGAGACAAATTCATCCTATTATGTTGGGACTTAAAGAATTGATAAAGCAGAATAGTAATTGATTAACTATTAATCATGAAATTTAAGTAATATGCCATTTTAGAGCAGACTAATGCTTCCTCCTGGTTACTCCTTTTAATCAGGGCTATTTAATTCTTTAGGCCTTGAGTCCCTTGGGCAGTCTGCTAAAGCCTATGGGCTCCTCAGGGTTTTAAAAATGCTTTAAAACGCATAAAATTAAATAAACAGGATTAAAAGGAAATCAATTATATTGAAAGAGATTATTTTTTTCTTATTCAACTTCCCAAGCCTACTGAAATCTATCCACAGACCCCTTGTAGGACTATGGTCTCCAGGTTAAGAATCCATGTTCTAGATAATCTCCCCTTCCTTGAACCCTCCTCCTTTTATTCTTTTCTATCTATTTGATTGCTCTTTCTTCTTCTCTCCATGTCTTAGATAGGTTAATTTGCCTTCTCTCTACTTGGCATCATACTTAGCATATACCTTTTGCTTTCCCTCATTTGACTATAAGCACTTTGAGGTCAGGGGCTCTGACATTTTTCATCTTTGTATCCTGAAGGTCTTTGTGTACTGCTATGAATATAATAGGCACTTAATAAATGCCATGGAACAAGGGGCCAAATTCCACTTCTTTGGAACTCAACTTCCTCATCCTAGAAAGTAAAAGAATTAAGCTTTGATCTTGAAGATGATTTCCAGTTCTAACTTCTCTTATTTGTAATTGAATTAGCCAAGTGTGACCTTTTAGCCCAGTTATAGGGTACAGAAAAGAAAAAAAAATGCAATTCTTAGAGCTATGATTATGTAGTTCTCTATGCATGAAATAAATTTGAATTTTTTTGAGCAAAGGACATGAAGAATAGGAAGAGAAGAGCCACTGGTAGATGTAACTCAAAATGATGAAAAGGTCAAGTGTTAGTGTGATGTGGACTTCACCACCATCTTAGTTCCTTTATTGAAAATATTTCAACTTCTCATGGAAATCTCCCCTAACCTTAAAAAGATCCTCATTAGACTCTACCATCTCTTCAGTGATTATCTTCTATCTCTCCTCTCTTTCTCAAACTCCTAGAAAAAGCTGGGAACACCATTGCTTCTACTTCCTCTCTTCTCACTCACACTCAAAATGTTTTTTCAATTTGGTGCCTGATACTATTGCTCAACTGAAACTTGTGTGTTCAATGTTACCAAAGTTTTTCTCTTATTTGATAAATCTGATGGTTTTTCCTCAGTTCTCATCCTTGGCCTCTCTGACATTTTTTATCTTGACCTCTCTGTCTCTCTTTTTCTCTCTGTCTCTTTCTCTCACTTTCTTTCTCCTCTCTGTCTCTGTCTTTCTTTCTCTCTCTCTCTCTCCTCTGTCTGCCTCTCTTTTTTCTCTCTCTTTCTGACTCTTTCTTTGTATCTCTCTCTATCTCTCTCTTTCTCTGTCTCTTTCTTTCTCTTCTTTCCTTTTTTTCATACTGCTCTCCCTTGGTTCTTCTCCTAATGGTGTAATCACTCTTTCTTGATCTCTTTAGCTCTATAAAAATCCACATACCACTTCCTAGCTATGGGTACATTCCAAGGTTCTGCCCTTGTTCCTCATCACCAAATTTAACATTGCCAAAGTAATTTGCTTGACTTCTTAAAGGCAAACATTTTCTAAAGAATTTTTAATGTGGGGAGCAAAGATGGAAGAGTAAAAGCAGGAACTTGTCTGAGCTCATGCTCCAACCACCTCCAATACCTATAAAATATGACTCTAAGAAAATTTTAGAGCTATAAAACCCACAAAGTGACAGAGAGAAACAAATCTCCTGATGAAGGCAGCCTAATAGGCCAATAAGAAGGGTCTATTGAAGCAGGCTGGGAGCTAAGTATAGTCTGGTGTGAGCTGGGTGGGCCTAGACCCAGGGCAGCCCTAAATAGCAACATAGAGTGGCTGGAGCAGACTTCAGGAGAGTGAATCATCAGCAGCTGTGGTGGTTTCCATACTTCTCAACCCATAAATGCCAAAGACATAGTAAAAGGTCAGTAGGTAACTGTTGGAACCAGGTGATGGAAGACCATGATATGGCCCCTGCCCCTGGGGCAAGAGGTGGTGCAGGTGCAATGGCTATAGCATAACTGCCTCTGCACCTCCTGGCCTGCAGATTGTTGGGGGACCAAGCAACCATTCAGAGGGTAATCACTCTTGCTTTGACCTGCCTGGATCTGGGTTGCAGTCTTGGGTGGGGTTCCTAGGGTGAATCCTCCAGAACTTGTGGTAACTATAGAGAGGTTGACCTTTTCACAGTTCTGACAACTGTGAAAACCCCGAAATTTGGGACACAGTTTTCTCCATTCTGGAAGCAGAGTTCTACCATGGTAAAGAGCTCAAAAGTGCAGTAATTGGCTTGCAAGATGAGCAAGCAGAGGAAACACAATCAGACCATAGAATCCTTTGTGGGGCAAAAAAAGATCAAAACATGGAGCCAGAAGAAGTAAACAAAGTAAAAACTCCTGCATCAAAAGCTCCCAAGAAAAATATTAACTCGTTATAGGCCATGGAGGAGCTCCAGAAATATTTTGAAAATCAAGTAAGAGAAGTGGAGGGAAAATTGGGAAGAGAAATGAGAATGATGAAAGAAAATCATGGAAAGTGGATCAACAGCCTGCTAAAGGAGACCAGAAAAAAATACTGAAGAAAATAACACCTTAAAAAGTAGACTAACTCAAATGGCAAAAGAGGCCTAAAAAGCCAATGAAGAGAAGAATGCCTTAAAAAGTCGAATTGCCCAGATGAAAAAGGAATTTAAAAAAACTCACTGAAGAGAATAATTGCCTCAAAATTAGATTGGAGCAAATGGAAGGTAATGACTTTATGAGGAATCAAGATACTATAAAACAGATCCAAACAAATGAAAAAAATAGAAGGCAATATGAAATATCTCATTGAAAAAAGCACTCACCTAGCAAATAGATCCAGAAGAGATAATTTAAAAATTGTTGGACTACTGAAATCAATGATCAAAACAAGAGCCTAGAAATCACCCTTCAAGAAATTCTCAAGGAAAATTGCCATGATATTCTAGAACCAGAGGGCAAAATAGAAATTGAAAGAATTCACTGATCTCCTCTTGAAAAAAGATCCCAAAAAGAAAACTTCTAGGAATATCATAATCAAATTCCAGAGTTCCCAGGTCATGGAGATAATATTACAAGCTGCCAGGAAGAAACAATTTGAGTATTGTGGAAATACCATCAGGATAAAAAAAGATCTAGCAGCTTTTACATTAAGGGACTGAAGGGCTTGGAATATGATATTCTAGAGGTCAAAGGAACTAGGATTAAGACCAAGAATCACCTACACAGCAAAACTGAGTATAATACTTCAGGGGAAGATATGGTCATTCAATGAAGTAGAGGACTTTCAAGTATTCTTGATGAAAAATCAGAGCTGAACAGAAAATTTGACTTTCAAATACAAGAAGCAATAAAAGCATGAGAAGGTAAACAGGAAAAATAATTCATAAGGATCTTATTAAAGTTGAACTATTTACATTCCTACATGGAAAAATGATAATTGTAACTTAAGAGACTTTTCTCAGTATGAGGATACTTGAAGGGAATATATATATATATGGAAATCAAATATATATACATATATAAATATATATGTATGTATAGGAGGGTATATGTGTCTATAAATACATATTGAGTGTGTATATGTGTGTGTACATATATACATAGACAGAGGGAACAGGATCAGTTGAATAGGAAGGGATGATATCTAAAAAATAAAATTAAGAGATGAGAGAGGAATATAATGAGAAATGAAAGGGAGAGATAGAATAGGGTAAATTATCTCATAAAAGAGGCAAGAGAAAACTGTTACAATGGAGGGGAAGAGCAGGAAGGTGAAAGGGAATGGGTCAACCTTATTCTCATTGAATTTGGCTTAAGGAGAGAATGATATGTATACTCAAATGGGTATATTAGCCTACAGGAAAGTAAGGGGGAAGGGGATAAGAGGGGGTGATAGAATGGAGGGCAGACTGGGGGAGAGGGTAGTTAGAAGCACACACTTTTGAAAATGGACAGGATCAAAGTAGAAAACAGAACAAGTAGAGGGGTGGGATAGGATGTAGGGAAATATGGTTCATCTTTCACAATATAACTACTATGGAAATGTTTTGAGTAACTACACATGTACAACCTCTATTGAAGTGCTTATCTTCCCAGTGGGGATGGGTGAGACGGGAAGAAGGGAAAGAATGTGTAAATCAAAGTCTTTAAAACAAATGTTAAAAAAATTGTTTTTTACATGCAACTGGGAATAAGATATACAGGCACTGGGGTATATAAATCCATCTTGCCCTACTAGAAAGTTAGAGGGGAATGGGGGAGAATATAAGAGAGAACAGATTGGGGAAAGGCGTATGTAGTATGCTTGCTATCTTGGGGTGGGGGAATAGGCGAAAGACAGAGAGAAAATTTGTAACTCAAAATATTGTGGAAATGAATGTTGAAAACGAAAAATAAATAAATAAAAGATTTTTTTAAAAAAGAAAAAAATTTTAAATGTGCAGAAAATTCCCAATAACTTATTCAACTATTAGAACATCTCTTTACAACTTAAGTTAATGTGTGTTAGATGTTGAAGAGGAAAAAGAATAGTTTGTTTTCACCATTTTTATTAATAATCTAAATATGAGATCAAGACAATGTGATACTTTAAAACATTAATTAGTAGGTTTTTGAATCATCAGTATATATCTAGGGATCTAAAAATTTATCAGACTGAAAATAAACTCCTCTGCAAAAAATAAACTAATATACACATCTACATGCTCAGGTTTGGATCAAGTTTTGCTTCAGCCAATGGAAGTATCTAAGTAACTCAATGTATAGAATGCTGTGCCAGGAGAAAGACCTGAGGTTAAATGCAACTTCAGAAACTTATCCCAGCTGTGTGATCCTCCACAAGTTCATCTTCCTTAGTTTCATTCAACATAAAATAGGAATAATTACAGCCCCTACCCTCTAGGTTTGTTGTGACCATAAAAGCAGATAATAACATGATGTCTGGCATGTAGTAAGGTTTTAACTATTCTTTTCGTTCTTTCTAAAAAATAAAATTTAGCGGTGAGACAGGAATAAAATGAAAGAGAAAGGGAGAGATAGAATAGGGTAAATTATCTCATATAAAAGAGGCAAGAGAAAACTGTTACAATGGAGGGGAAGATCAGGAAGGAGAAAGGGAATGACTCAACCTTCCTCCTTCACTCCCTTCTTCCTTCCTTCCCTACCTCCTCCCTCCCTTCTTGCTATCTTTCTTTTTTCCTTCCTTCCTTCCTTCCTTCCTTCCTTCCTTCCTTCCTTCCTTCCTTCTTCCTTCTCTCCCTCCCTTCCTTCCTCCCTTCATTCCTTCTTTCCTCTCTTCCTCCCTCCCTCCCTCCCTCTCTTCTTTCCTTCCTTCTTTCTTTCCTTCCTTCCTTCTTTCCTTCTTCCCTCTCTCCCTCCCTTCCTTCCTCCCTCCCTTCCTTCCTGGGAGATGTCTGATCCACTAATTACTACAGTTAAAGATGTTTGGCATGATGTTTCCATTTTTGTCTAAACAACTAATCATCGATTGATTCTAATGAAATTTAATTCTTTATGTTTTTGGGTCTGTGAGATTTTTTCAAAACCTCTGAGAATCAATCTATTGGCCATTCCCTTTGCCTCTCCCAAACTTTGAGGAAGCTGTTCTTTTGTCATTCAGGATCTCATACTGGTAATTTTTGCTCATTATCCTTTCCTCTGTGTATTGGATGACCTATGTGATAAGGAAATATTTTTTCATTAAGTCTGGTTTTCTGTCTAAGATAAAATGAAGAGCTGTAGCAATTCTCTGCAACATACAAGTAAGTAAACAACTTTACTTCATTTGAAATATCTACATAACTCAGATAAATATAGGGATTTTTTTCTTTGCAAATATTCTAGGTAATTGCCTTTAAAAAGAAGGCCCTATTAACAATATTGGAGAGAAGTACAATTCACTTACCTAGTAACTTTTGAATTTAATTAAAGTAATTTCAATATGAAAGATATGGCACTGGTTTTAAATTCCTCACTCCCTTTAAGACCTCATCAACATTCTTAGTTTGCCTATCCATCCATTTTTCCTCTTTTATGGTCCTAGTGTGTAACCTATTTTATATCTACCCTTTTCATTTTCCTCTGTATTATTTTGTAAAAGTCTGTCCAGATTTCTATGCATTCCTTTCGACTGTCAGGCCTAAGGACATTATCGTATTCTATTACATGAATGTGCCACAACTCATTTAACATTCCCCTATTATTGGACATTTAGTTTATTTCATTTTTTTTAATTGTGTATAATGCTGCTATTAGAATCTCTGAGCACAGAGATTTTTTTGTTTGTTTGGTTTTGTTTTCATGGCACATTTTCTTGGAACACTGGAATTACTGGGTCTTAATCAGTTCTCAATAAACTTTGCATGCACACAGCCAAGAGGCTGTCTCCTTCCTGCTCTGACACTCCTTTGTTGATATGATGTTTATGGTACCTGGAGAACATCACTCCTTTCTTTATCCCACTTAATCACCTTTCCCTCTGCATAGTGACTTGGTTACCCCCACCCCCACCCCAGTCCTAGCCTCTTCTAGGTCACACTCTCTAGTTGTAATTGAAGATCCATTCTTTTTTTTCCCTGCCCTGTTCTCAGTGGAAATGGAGAACAGCTGCTCCCTGTCACCTGTATGGTGTCCCTTCTTGTGTACTTGAACTGAACGCTGAGATTGTGTTATGAGGTATTGCTGGACCTCAGGACACATGTTACAGTTAAATCCATTACTTCTTAGCAGTTTGGGGCATTAAAGAGCAGTCTGATCCAGTTATGTCATAGTACAGAACCACACCTGGCTGGAGGCTGGAAAGTTAGGATGTCTACTTGCATGGAACATCTGGGACAGGATGAAATTGTTAATAAGAGTGTTAGCCTCAAGGTCACGTTCAGTCAATATCAATGCAGGATCATTTGATAAAGTTCTACTATAGAATTTCTGTGGAACTGGTCAAGGCTGAACTCTCTTCAGGCACACGGGGAAAGTTTTACTTAAGATTATAATTAGTATTCAGCTATATTTCTTCTCATTCCTGGAACCTTTCTGCCATTTTTATTTCAAAATAACATATGCTTAGTTCCACACATTTCAAGAACTCGGGTACCTTATCATTCTGCTGGGAGACCACCCTCTTCTAATTACATGGCTTCTTTTGCATGCTACAGTTTTATTTTTCTAGCTTCTTTCCTTAAAACCAGCACCCCTCAAAGACCTTCTTCTGTTAAATCATACAATTAAGGAGGCATGGTAGAAGAATGTATCCAGACATGAATGTAAGTGCTTATACTAGATGAAATCGGGGCTGCCATTATTTTCCTGTCTTTGTTAATTAGCATTACACATAGCACAACCTGGGGCTTATCCATACTCTGCTTATAGGGGGTAGCACCATGAGGTAGAAAAATGTTTGGAGATAGTGAGAGGGTTATTATTTCTTTCCTTCTTTTCCTTTTTTTTTTTTTGTGGTGCATAAAGCACTAGCAATGCAGAGAATGGATTGCACTGCACCTGCATTCCCACAGGCTCCTCTGATTTCCTTTAAAGCCAGTGTACTGTAGAGGGATATTTCAAACTCCCCCTTTCCACACACCATCTCCATTTAACCACATTTGGCTACATCAGCAGTTGCCTTCTCTTTCAACTCCCATTGATCTGGTTGCATCCTCTGGTCGAGAAAATCCAGGTTTGTGTGCCTGCTTCCAACTTGACATGGAATTGGTACAAAGGGCTGGAGAAAGATAAAGGCAGATCTGTGCCAGGCACAGAAGGAAAGCTCCATTCCAATCACATTTCTGTTTAATGAGGACACTGAAGCGCCTCTCGTTCTGCGGCAAGGGCTATGCCCATCCAGGGAAATGGCTGCACTTAATGGATAATTTATGCAAACAGAGCTCAAACAAAAAGTCATTAAGCTACCCAACGAGGGCCCTTGACTTTTTCAAAACCAAACAGTTATTCTGGTCCTGATGACTTTAATTTTGCCTTTGGTTAAGTACCGATGAATAAATTATATTTAAAATAAATATTGCATGATCAATATTCATGATAAACTTGGATGTTATTTTGTTGCCAGGTTATCTACTTTTCAGGGATCACTATGCTATAGACATAATTCCTGCCTAGACCTTACCTGGGGGAGGGGGGTTACCTTGAAACTCTCTCCCTAGGTTGCTGAAAAAAAGCTAGATGAAAATAATGGGGGACTGATTCATTATCTTGCACTTGGAAATGGCTCTACTTTTAATTTCCACATTTTGGGGTGGTATAGGTTGGAATGTGATTCCCCACACACACACATTTGAAGAGTCACCTCCCTTGAAGTGTATGCCATTAGACACCATCATTTTCAAAGGAAATTGCCTTTCAATATGTCTGACTGCCTAGCTATTGAATCCCACCTACAATGCAATTTGAAAAATAAAGCTTCTGGTTCAGGCTGCATGATACCTTTGTATTTGATACATATTGTATTTGAATACTGGTTTACCTAATATTTTGTGTTCTTGGTTCTTTTTCTGATGCCCAGTGGTTTACTTTAGTAATTATAGCTTTATTAGCACAACATCCCATAACTTTGGTTGGTGTATCACTTCTCTATGAGCTTTTGTGGGAAAATCATCAAACATTAAATGATTCTGGCAGGTAATCTTTTTGTCCTTTCACCTTTTATCTCCTGGAGTGTGGTCCCTGAAGATTGCTTAAAAGCAAAAAGGACACTGGTCTATTGGGCAAATATTTAATTTCTCTAGCTAGATTCTCCCCAGATGAATCTATCCCCAGGATAGATTGGCATAAATCTGGGGATGGACACTTTGTAAATTTACTGAGTTGGGGGGGAGGGAGAGAACCAGAGTGATCATATTTTTTTTTTCTTTACCAGGTTCAGGTGTGAAGGCCTCAGTTAAACTCTACCCCATGTAACCTCAAAAAAGGGTAGGGCAAGCAGCATATGGGACGGGCAATTCTCCCACGTCTTCAGATGTTTCAGCTTTGTATCTATCACAATTCCTTCTGCCATTCTGAGGGTGGCGTGGGAAGCCAATGTATCTGGCAGCTGGGGAGCCACAAACTTGGACCAGAGCTTAGCCGGATTTTGGGCAGAGAATTGGGGAAGGGACAAATGGAGGGATTCTTTTCTCTTTCTTCGTGCTAAAGTACCCATTGAATGTAAGAAAGGAGGGAGTGGGCTAAGTTGGGAAAATTATGTAGAAAAAAAGAGTATATATGGTTCTGCATGTCATACCTATTAGAATACTCTGCCTTGTGATTTGGCATCAGGGAGGTTTTCCTGGCCTATCTTAAAGAGAAAGTCATGGACAAAGCACCCAGGACAGGAATTTGTTTATTATGGCAGCCCTGGGTCTATGCACAGACTTGGTGAAAGTAACAGCTAAGTGGCACAGTGGATAGGGCATTGGACATGGAGTCAGGAAGACCTCAGTTCAAATCTAGCCTTAGACACTCAATCTTTCTATTACATTGGATAAGTCACTCAACTTCTCTTTGCCTAAGTTTTTGTAACTGCAAAATGGGGATAATCATAGCATCTGCTTCCCAAAAAGAAAGTAATATGTGTAAAGTATTTTATAAATTGTAAAGTTCTAAATAAATGCTATAATGATAATAAATAATAATAACTGTCATTGCTGTCTAAGCATTAGATTACTGGGTATAACTTCCTTGTTTTACTGATTTTACAGTAAAATAGATTTTATTGATGAAGAAATTGAGGCTCTGGCTGTGGCAGTGACTTGCCCAAGTTCACACAAGTAGTCAGAGATAGCACTAAGGCCATAATTTAGGACTTCTGACTGCTAATTCTGTGCTCTTTCCATTATAACAAATCTCTGATTTAAAAAAAAATTAAGACATATCAATAAAATTAAGACATGTACAGCAGTATCAGTACATATGCTGTGGGAAAATTATAGGGAATTTTAGCAAGTATATCATGTTTATCCTCTATAATCATAACTTTTCTTATTCTTTTTAAAATTGCTTTGAACTCATTCAGACCAGCAGTTCCAAAAGTGTGGTCTGGGGACCCCTAGGAAACCTCAAGACCCTTCTAGTGAATCTAAAAATCAAAATTATTTTCAGAATTATTTTTAATAATTCAAATATTTCAATTCAATTCAAATAATTTCAAATATTTTCAATGATTCAATAATTTTCAAAATTATTTTCATAATAATGCTAATTATTTCTGATAAAGTAAATATTGAAATATTAACCCATATTGAAAAATAACCCATATAACCAAAAACTCTTTGGCGGAGGGTCCTCAATAATTTTTAAGAGTGTATAGGGGGTTATGAGACCAAAAAGTTTGAGAACCTCTAGTTTAGACCAACTTTTTTTGTCCCTAGAAATATTACCAGCTACACCCTTTCATTTAAATGTTTAACTTAACCATAAACATTTCTTTTTCTTTTTTGTGTGTGTGTGGGGGGGCTTCTGTTTTTTTGTAATTTTAACAATGGAAAGGGAAAACTGCTCTGCTGAGTGTGTTAGCAAATGGAGAAAATGTCAACAATCCTCTATTTCTAGTTGTTAATTTTTTTGGTAAAATTGTTCTGCCCAACCTGGTCAAACTGACCTGTGCTAAGCTATAAAGAATTAAAGAACTACAAGGTGGTGAATACAGGCAGAACTGGTGGGGTGACTTTTGCAGCCAATTTTTGACTAGGAAAGTGGGCGTGCTGAATGTATTAAAGACCATTTGATTTCTGATAATGGTTCTACCTGCTGATGTTTTAATGGTAAATAGGAGAACAGCTCTGGCTATAGATTTCCCATTCATTGTAAAAATGAAATGTTGGAAATAAGGAGCAGAATGGTTGATTTGTTTGGTTACATTTCACAGGTATAGTCTATTCCCAATGTATGTGCTCCAGATGTTGGTGAGCAAGGCCAAACACCAGAGATTTCAGAAGTCAAAGACGTGTGTGTGTGTGTGTGTGTGTGTGTGTGTGTGTGTGTGTGTGTGTTGGGACTTCACTTGAATCAGACTCTGTTATATCAACTGATGCCTCTTAAAAGCTTTGTTTTTTTTTTTTCAGTAGTAATTATCTCTATCTTTAAGTAAGTTTCATTTAAATATTGATTGACCACAATATATTGCTTTTAATCCACACCCTATCCTAGGTGTGGAAACATGCCAGGGTAATATTAGAATTTCTGTCTGGGTTTACTGCTCTGTAGTCTGGTCCCATTTTATTGGGGGTGGGGAGAGAAGGACATGGAAGTGAGAGTGAAGAATTGCTAGGGGGTACGAGTGTCTTTTGAAATACCACTCTGACTTCTTGACAAGGTGGAAAGAAAGGGCCTATGGTGAACTTTTAAAGAGCACAATGATGGAATAGAAGGTTAAAGTTGACTTTCTGGCAACACATTCATACTTGCCTGGTTCTCATTTTAAAGTTAATGTTAACTCCTGGCTAAATTGTTCATGGTATGAAAAAATATATGACTAAACTTCTGCTCTACTAGACAATTAGTTAATAAAGTTTTGACATTGTCATCACCAGGACAATGTAAAGGACCTTTATTTTCTATAGATGTATTAGGCAAGTCTAAATTATAAAGAAATTAAATCAAGACAATGAAGTTCAATGGGACAGTTTCAACCAGCTCTTAATAGTAAAGTTGTGCAGTTGGACTGAGAAGAGTTAGACAAGTTGCCCTTTTGAGATTAGGACAACAAAAATACCAGTCATTGACCTGACTGTGGTTCATGATTCTATGCCCAGTAGACATGATCCCAAGGTCCAACCTACATAGCAATAGTGGAATGACCAGGGGGCAGCTAGGTGGCACAGTGAATAGAGCACCAGCCCTGGAGTCAGGAGGACCTGAGTTCAAATCTGGCCTCAGACACTTAACACAAAAACTAGCTGTGTGACCTTGGGCAAGTCACTTAAGCCCAATTGCCCTCCAAAAAGCAAAAAAAAAAAAAAGAGTGGAATGACCATTGAGTGATTTTCTAGGGAGTATGATAAAATTTGACATGAAACTAGCTAATTCTGTTGGACATCTATTATCTAGGGAATCTACTGAAGTTGTATTTCCCTAATAGCATGCAAGTATTTTAACAGTGAATAATGTATGGCATAGAGCTTGGGGACAGCCTTTTGTTTTTCTCTCATTTAAAATGTTTTTGTTATATTGGGGCATCACATTGTATCACACATCTAAAGCTAGAAAAGACTTCAGAAGCCATCTTGTCCAAGGCCATTATAAAGATGAGAAACTGAAGCCCTTAGAGATTAAGTGAGCTCAAAGTTACATGAGTAGTAAGATTCAAAGGTAGATTTCGAATTCAGATCCTTTGATGTCAAAGCTAGCACTTTTGCCAATGTGCTGTATGAACCTAATTCTTTGTTGGAGAAGTGAGAATATTTAACTTGGTTATATGTCACATGCATTTTTGTTTGTAATTACTATTTTTAAAAATAGAGTCCAAAGAATGCACTTCCAGGAGGACCCAAGAGTGAACCATACCTCTTCCTAAGTAAGTGATTTTATTACATTAAAACAAAAAAATCAATGGGTTCCTGTTATTTATTGAATAAATTATAAATCTTTAGTCTGACATTCCAGGGTCTTCATCTGGCCATGTCTTCTCTTCCACTTTTGTCTCATGCACCTATACTAGTCTGTTCAAATCTTCTGTTCTAGTCACATTACTCATCCATGGTCCCCTGAACATGGTTTGCATTTTCCATGCCCTTTTTTACTCATACTATTCCCTCCTTAGAATGTTCTTCCTTCTCTCTGGCTATCCATATACCAGTCATCCTTCAAAACCCACCTCCTCTCACCACGAAGACTTCTCAGATCACTCTGGTCTACAGTGATGTCATGCTCTTCTGAACTCCTGGGGCACTAATTCTGACTTGGCAATTCATCAAGAAGTGCCTTGTGAAGCTTCTCCAATATGGCATTTAATTGCTACTTAGCTCTAATCTCTTATTCTACATTTTTGTTTTTATCTCCCTAACTGGACCATAGGCTACTTAGGAACAAGGATCTTGTCTTATTCATCCTTGTACCCCCTTCAGTTGCCTAGCTTAATGTCTTGTCCTGGTGTAGGCTTAATTAATCAATTGATTAATGTGTTATCCTTTTTAGATAAGATTAGCATTTTAACAGGGGTCTGATGACTCATAATAGCTACCATTTATAGCAAGTGCTTTACATGTGTTAACTCATTAGATTCTCACAACCACCTCCTATGGTATGGTAGGTGCTTTTCCCTATTTACAAATGAAGAAACTAAAGCACAGAGAAATTAAATCACTTGCCCAGTATCAGACAGCTGGTACTGGCCCATAGATGGTTTATTTGTACATAGGTTTTGTCACAGTCTCTCCCCTGTTACACTGTGATCTCCTTGAGAGCAGTGACTATGGTGTTATTGTTGTTGTTGTTGTTTTAAACATTTCTTTGTAGACCTAGTACTTAGTACATAGTGCCTGGAAAATAGTAGGTGCCTAATAAATGTTTATTAAGTGACTCAGCTCTTCCTGACTTTAAATCCTATACTCTAATCACTTTGCCAAAAGGACTCAACCCAAGCTACTCAAAAGGATTCAACCAGAAGCTTAACTAAAGCGGGTATTTCAGATACCAATAATCTAGTGGTGGTGAGGGGGGAAATCACATCCCCACTTAAGGATTCTGGTAGATCACACTTTGTAGCCTACTGCCTATTTTGCCTATTTATTGTCCATGCCATGTGCCACTGCAAGATTCATGAGCAGAACTTAGTGGTTGATAGCTAAAATATTTTTCAAAGTATGAAATGGTAAGCAAAGTCTGGAGGGTTATTTCTAACTCTATTGGACCTGTGAGCTTGTAGCACCAATGCAATCTTTATAGTGTTGATGCTGACTGTGAATATGCCAGTGCTTAATTGTAAAATATAGCAGACTTTCCATATAGAAGAGGGAAGCAAAATATTTATTCAGACACCAGAAAACCAAATCCCAATACCAGGAAACTGACTCCATCATAGCAACATAGAAGTTAATACACCGCAATGCAGCAGAGAGCCACCCCATCGTTTAGCCTTCCCACAAACCAACACTCACAAGCCTAGCTGTCTCCCTGGGTGTGTCTCCTCCCTTTGACTCTAACTGCTCTGCTTCCCAGCTTCCTTTGGGCTCTACTCTACCCTTCAACAAACTGCTCACACCACAGGTTCCGTGTAATTACATTTGGTCTGTTAAGGGGCAGGGAAGATCTCCAAATTACTGTTACCATTACAGAGCTGTACCCAACAACTGCCTCCATATGTTTTTTTTTGTTGTTGTTGTTGGTTTTTTTTTTTTTTTTTTTTTTT
>WOXC01008656.1:0-203252 GCA_011680675.1 Gymnobelideus leadbeateri | reverse complement strand
ATGGACTTTGGGACCTGCATTTGGGGAATGCATCCGCTCCCTTCCCTGGGGGCTAGAAGCCACTGAGGAGACACGCCATTTTGTAGTTTTCAGAGGCAGCTCCAGGTCCTGGCCTGCGAATTGTAGGGAGATCCAGCGATCAGTCTTGGGGGGTAATCGCTCTTGCTTTAACCTCCCTGGATCTGGATTGTGATCTAGGGTGGAAGTCGTGGGTGGGTTTACAGCTTGCCAGAAACGGAAGTTGCCCCCCACACGTTTGGGATGAAAATTCCTCTAGCTGGCCTTAAAGCCATAGTGTGGCAACAAGCCCAAAAGTCAAGTAATTAAGTGGCAACATGCCAAGACAAAGGAAACAGAAAAATGCAACCCTAGACTCCTATTTTGGGGGCATAGAGCAGGAAAGGGACTGTGAGGTCAGAAGTCCTGCTCCAAAAGCCCCAGGGGAAAACATGAGTGGGGTTGCAGGCTAGAAGAGGACCTTAAGAAGGACTTTAAAAATCAAACAAGAAGGAGTGGGCAGGAAAAATAGAAAGAGAAATGAGGAGCATGCAGAAAAGTATGAAATGAGGGTCAACAGCCTGACTGAGGAAAACACCTTAAAGAGACTAGCTCAAATGCAAAGGAGGCTCAAGAACATCTAGGAGAAGAATGCCTTAAAAGTCAAGTTTGCCAGATGGAAAAAGAATCTCAAAAGTTCACTGAGGAGATTCATTCCTTCAGAGTTAGACTGGAGCAGATGGAAGCTAGTGACTTTATGAGAAATCAAGATGCTGTTAAGTAGATCCAAACAAATGAAAGATTAGAAGGCAATGTGAAATATCTCATGGAAAAACCACTGACTGGAGAATAGATCCAGGAGAGAGAATTTAAAAATTATTGGACTACCTGAAAGCCATGATCAAGGAAAGAACCTAGAAATCACCCTTCAAGAAATTCTCAGGGAAAACTGCCCTGATGTTTTAGATCCAGAGGGCAAAATAGAGGTTGAAAGAATCCACTGATCACCTCCTGAAAAAGATCCCAAAAAGAAAACTCCCAGAAATATTATAGCCAGGTTCCAGATTCCCCAGATCAAGGAGAAAATACTACAAGCGGCTAGGAAGAGACATTTCAATATTGTGGACAATCAGAATAGCCCAGATGGCAGCTTCTACAGCTAGGGATATAGGGGATGGAATATGATATTCCAGGGGCAAAAGAACTGGGAATGAACCCAAGGGTCATTAACCAGCAAAACTGAGATTTTGTTTTAGGAAATATGGTTATTTTAGTGGAGAGAGGACTTTCAGCATTTTAGAAAAAACCAGTTGTAGAAAATTTGACATTGAGATTGAAGAAGGAAGAGATGCCTGAGAAGGTAATCAGGGAAAAGAAATCAAAAGGAACTTATCAAAGTTGAACTATTTACATTCCTATATGGAAAAGCAATAACTGTGACTGATGATATCTTTCTCACTATGAAAATAATGGAAGAAGGGGGTGTGGTCATATGAATACATATGTGAATGTGTGTGTATATGGTTACAGTTATATATGGATAGAGGGCATAGGTTGATTTTGTTGGGAAGGGAGAGTACTCAAGGGATGAAATTATGAGGTGAGAGAGGAAAGTGGCAAGAGGAGATGGGGAGAGACATGGTAGGGTAAACTATCTCATGTAGGGGAAGTGGGTGCAAGGAGGGGGAGAATAAGGAAGGCTAAAAAGGCAAAACCACATTCACATTGAATTTGGTTCAGGGAGAAAATGACATACATACTAAATGGGATATCTCAACCTGCAGCAGGATAGGGGGAAGGGGGATGAGAGGAGGGATGATGGATGGGAGGGCATCCTTGGGGTGAGGGGAGGTTGGAAGTACCCACTATAAGAGGGACAGGATCATGTAGGGAATGGACCAGGTGGGGGATGGGATGAGTGGGAGGGAATTATAAGCAGCCTTGTACAATATATCTACTATGATAATGTTTTGCATAGCTAGACATGTACAACATATACTGAATTACTTATATCCCAAGAAGGAATGGGTGACAAGGGAGGAAGGAAATGGATCTGAAATTCAAGGTCGTAACATTAAATGTTTCAAATATATATATAAAAAAAAAAAAAGAAAAGAGAAGATTTTGAAAAACCATCCCTATTTTATCTATTGTGTAACAGAGTTAAAGTCATACTGATTACATTATTTTCCAAATAAACACACAATATGCAAGTTAAAAAAAAGAATAATTAATTGCAATATTACATAAACTATTTGGGAAAATATGCAAAGAAGGAGTGCTATGAAACTCCTCTTATGACACCTAAACCAGGAAGAGCTAAAACAGAGAAAGAAAATTATAGATCATTTCCCTTATGACTATTGATTTAAAAGTTGTAAACAAAATTCTAGCAATGTAATAGTATTATATAATACAATGTTACAATGTTCTGGAAGAGGTGGAAGATACCACAGGCTATGGAAAATAGTTGCAGAAAGAACGTTGGAGTATGGAATGGCAGAGCAGAACCATGGGAACACAGAAAGTCAAAACTGGAAGTGATCTTCAAGGTTAATCTGTTGTTACAAATGAGAATACTGAGCCCCAAATGAAGGCAACCGGATCTGCTCCAAGTCAAACATTAAATTAACGTCAGAGCCAGAACTAAATCTCAGGTCTTTATAACTAGTGACTGGTGACAAAACTATCAAACAGGGTTCACAGAGAGCATGAACACATCAACCACTCAGTTATTCATAGGGATGTTGGCAAAATGTTGGGTTTCTGGTTGTTGTTGTTTTTGGGATTATGAAAGTAGGAGTGCCACTGGTGATCATGCCAAACTCTGACCAATACCACCAAAGATGCTTATATGGCTCAAGTCCTGAAAGAAAAATAGCTCTTAAAATCTACCTTTCAGACTGTTTTTTCTTATTGAGAGAAAATAAAAGCTTGTTAAGTGAAAAATAAAAGAAAATTTAAAAATCAATGGTCTTGAAATTTCAGGAACTAGAGTTGAATTTTGACCCTGACATGAGTCCCCAGACATGTTACTCCCCTTAGAATCATAGAATCATAGATCTGAAGTTAGAAGGGACTTCAGAGGCCATTTAGTCCCATGCCGTTGTTTTACAAATGAGGAAACTGAGGCTCAGGGAGGTTAATTTATTTTCTGAGGGCACATAAGTAACAAGCATCAGAAGTTGTATTTAAACCTAGGTCTTCAGACACCAGAGGCAGTGAGGTGGCACAGTGGACAAAGTGCCAGACCTGGAGTCAGGAAGACTCATCTCTCTGAGTTCAAATCTGGCCTCACACACTTATTAGCTGTGTGACCCTGGGCTAGTCACTTAACCCTGTTTGACTCAGTTTCCTCGTCTTTAAAATGGTCTGGAGAAGGAAATGACAAAGCACTGCAGGATCTTTGCCAAGAAAACTCCAAATGGGGTCATGAAGCGTTGGACATGATTGAAAAATGACTTGAACAGTGACAACCTCTGACCCCAGAGCCAACATTCTATTATACTATCTCTCTTACCTGTAAACCAGGGCCAGTAAAGGTGGTTGAAAATTATGCTGCTTCTAAGTTTCTCTGATAAAGGCCTCATTTCTCAAACATATAGAAAACTGAGTCAGCTTTATAAAAAAATAAGAGCTATTCCCCAGTCGATAAATGATCAAAAGATATGACCACCCATTTTAGAAAAAGAAATTAAACAACCCAATAATGAACTCCCTAGGAAGATGTCCCCAGGGTCAGATGGGTTCATGAGTGAATTGTACCAAACATTTAAAGAATAATTAATTGCAATATTACATAAACTATTTGGAAAAATAGGCAAAGAAGGAGTGCTACCAAACTCCTCTTATCGCACCTAAACCAAGAAGAGCTAAAGCAGAGAAAGAAAATTATAGATCAATTTCCCTTATGACTATTGATTTAAAAGTTGTAAACAAAATTCTAGCAAGATGATTACAGCAATGTATCACAAGTATTATACAAGTATTATTCTGGGATTTATCCCAGAAATGTGGAATTGGTTCAATATTAGGAAAATTATCAACATAATTGACCATATCAATAAAAAAAGAAATCATATGATTATTTCAATAGATACTGAAAAAGATTTTGACAAAATACAGTGCCCATTCCAGTTAAAACCACTAGAGAACATAAGAATAAAGGGAGTGCTCCTTAAAATGATAAGCAGTATCTCTCTAAAACCATTAGCAAGCATTATCTACAATGAAGATAACCTAGAAGCCTTCCCAGTAAGATTAGGGGTAAAGCAAAGATGCCCATTATCACCATTATTATTCAATATAGTACTAGAAATGCTATAAGAGAAGAAAAAGAAATCAAAGGAATTAAAATAAGCAATGAAGAAATAAAACTATCACTCTTCACAGATAATTTGATGGTATACTTAGAGAACTCTAGAGAATCAACTAAAAAAATTCTTGAAATAATTAGCAACTTTAGCAAAGTTGCAGGATATAGGATAAAACCACATAAAAATCATCAGCATTTCCTTATGTGACCAATAAGACACATCAGCAAGAGACAGAAAGGGAAATTCCATTTAAAATAACTGTAAACAATACAAACCCAGGAACTATATAAACAAAATTATAAAACACTTTTTATACAAATATAGTCAGATCTAAACAGTTAGAAAATACCAATTGCTCATGGGTAGGCTGAAGCAACATAATAAAAATGACAATTCTGCCTAAAGTAATTTACTTATTCAGTGCCATACCAAACTACCAAAACACTATTTGACAGAGCTAGAAAAAAGTAACAACAAAATTCATCTAGAAGAACAAAAGGTCAAGAGTACCAAGGAAATTAATGAAAAAAAATACAAAGAAAGGTATATCAAAATACCAGATCTCAAACTGTATTATAACACAGTGATCATCAAAACTACCTGGTACTGGCTAAGAAATAGAGTGGTGGATCAGTGAAATAGATTAGGTACATGACATACAGTAGTTAATTACCATAGTAATCTAGTGTCTGATAAATCCAAAGACCCCAGCTTTTTGGACAAGAACTCCCTATTTGACAAAAACTGCTGGGAAAATTGGAAAACAATAGGACATAAACTAGGTATAGACCAACATGTCACGCCATATACCAAGATAAGGTCTAAATGGGTGCATGATTTAGACATAAAGGGTGACACAATAAGCAAATAAGAGGAGCGAGGAATAGTGTATCTGTCAGATCTATGGGGAAGGGAAGAATTCATGACCAAACAGGACATAGAGAGCATTATGAAATGTAAGAGAGATAATTTTGATTATATAAAATTTAAAAGCTTTTGCACAAATAAAACCATGCAACCAAGATTAGAAGGAAAGTAGGAAACCGGTAAATAATTTTTACAGCAAGTGTCTCTAATAAAGGCCTCTTTTCTCAAATATATAGAGAACTGATTCAAATTTATAAGAATAAAAGCCATTCTCTGATAAATAGTCAAAGGATATGAACAATCAGTTTTCAGATGAAGAAATCAAAGCTATCTATAGGCATATGAAGAAGTGCTCTAAATCACTTTTGACTAAAGAAATACAAATTAAAACAACTCTGAGGTACTACCTCACATCTGTCAGATGGGCTAATATGACAAAAAAAAGGAAAATGATAAATGTTGGCGAGGATGTAGGGAAATTGGCACACTAATGCACTGTTGGTGGAGTTACAAACTGATCCAACCATTCTGGAGAACAATTCAGAACTATACCCAAGGAGCAACCAAATTGTACATACCCTTTGATCCAGCAATACTGCTACTAGGGCTGTTCCCCAAAGACATCATTAAAAAGGGAAAAAAGACCTACATGTGCAAAAATATTTATAGCAGTCTTTTTTGTGGTGGCAAAATATTGGAAATTGATTGGGGAATGATTGAACAAGCTGTGGTATATGAATATAATGGAATACTGCTGTGCGATAAGAAATGAGGAGCAAGCAGATTTCAGAAAAACCTGAAAAGACTTGTATGAACCAATGCAAAGTGAAATGAGCAGAACCAAGAAAACATTGTACGTAGTTCAGCATTATTGTGTGATGATCAACTATGAATGACTCTGCTCTTCTCAGCAACACGATGATCCAAGACAAGAACAAAGGACTCAGAAAGGAAAATGCTATCCACATCCAGATAAAGATACTGATAGATTCTGAAAGCAGATCAAAGCCCCCCCACTTTTTTTTACTTAATTCTTTTTCATGTTTTCCCCCTTTTATCTATTTCTGCTTTCACAACTGTGACTAATATGGAAATATGCTTTACATGATAGCACATGGATAAGCTATACCAAATTGCCTACTGTTTTCAGAAGAGGGGAGGGAGGAAGGAAGAAAAACATGCAACTCAAAATCTTGTAAAAATGAATGATAAAAAAAATTGTCTTGACATGTAATTGGGGGGAAAGTAAAATACTATTAAAAAGCAAACAAACAAAAAGATACAATTTTTCAGATGAAGTAATCAAATCTATCTATAGCTGTATGGAAGTAATGCTCTAACTTGCTATTTATTGGAGAAATGCAAATTAAAACAATATTGAAGTTTTACCTCATACCTATTAGATTGGCTAACAAGACAGAAAAGGAAAACTACAAATCCTGGAGGGGATGTGGGGAAAATGAGACATTAATGCACTATTGGTGGAGTTATGAACTGTTTCAACCATTCTGTAGAGCAATTTGGAACTATGCCCAAAGGGCTATAAAATCATGCATACCCTTTAACTTAGTAATACCACTAGTGGGTCTGTATTCCAAAAGAGATTCAAGACAAAAACAAAAAGGAAAAGGACTTATATGTACAAAAATATTTATAGCAGCTCTTTTTTGCTGGCCTGAGTTGGAGAATGATTGGACAAGTTGTAGTATTTGCTAATGATGGAATACTATTATGCTATAAGAAATGATGAACAGGATGGTCTCAGAAAAACCTGGAAAGACTTACACGAGCTGATGTAAAGCAAAATGTACTGTGTACAAAGTAACAGCAATATTGTAAGATGATCAGCTGAGAATGACTTAGCTATTCTCAGCAATACAATGATCTAAGACAATTCCAAAGGACTTATGATGAAAAATGCTATTCATCCCCAGAGACAGAACTGATGGTGTCTGAATACAGACTAAAGTATACTATTATACTATTTACACCTTATTTTTCCCAAGGTTTTTTGCTTTTTGTTTGGGATTTTTTTTAGTTTATGTTTTCTTTTACAATATGTCTATTATGGAAATGTTTTTGCATCACCATACATATATAACCTATATTGAAGAGAATTTGGAACTCAAAGTTTTAAAAACAAATGTAAAAATTGTTTTACATGTAACTGGGGAAAATAAAATACTAAATAAAAAATCTAGACAGGAGGAGTTGCAACTAAAAAAAAAGATAGAAAAAAACGATGAGCAGGATGCTCTCAGAAAAACCTGGAAAGACTTACATGAGCTGATGCAAAGTGAAATGTACTGTGTACAAAGTAACAGCAATACTGTAAGATGATCAGCTGTGAATGACATAACTACTCTTAGCAGTACAATGATCCAAGACAATTCTGAAGGACTTATGATGAAAAATGCTTTTCATCCCCAGAAAGGATTAATGATGTATGAATACAGATTAAATCATACTTTTTTTACTTTATTTTTTTTCTTTTTGCCCTATGTTTTCTTTCACATGACTAATACGGAAATGTTTTGCATGACTACACATGTATAATCAAATCACATGCCTTCTCCATGGGGACAGGAGGAGGAAGTGAGAGAATCTGGAACTCAAGAGTTTTAAAAATGAATGTTTAAGATTGTTTTTATGTGTAACTGGGGAAAATAAAATACTAAATAAATTCAAAAAAAGAAAAATATGCTTCTTGTTCAGAAATCAGCCTGCCTCCTGGGATCCAGAAGACAGATCAAAGTCTTGTCTGCCATTTATGAGTTGAGTGACCTTCAACAAGTCATTTCTGCTTTCTATGTTCTGGCTTCTTCTTCTGTAAGGGCAGATTAAATAGACTCACATTAGTTTCCTTCTTGGGTTATTATAAGTAACATGAGTTGTAAACTTTCAAGCACTGTTCAAATCAGAGCTTGACTGGAGAGGAAAAGCTTAACACAGACTTCCCTGATAGTTCTCTGTACCTCACCCTGCCAGAGGAGACCTTACAAATGCACACCAAACACCACAGATTGCTTCGGTGTCTTGACATTCTCTGAATACATCCAATAATAGATATCTTATTCTGGGAGATGAAAATTACCTCTCTGTAAAGCAATTGCTCTGGGAAGGTCAGGGATTGAAATGAAAGATTATATAGTGAATACTGCTCCAAGTTTGATTCGGTGCTGAGTTTGAAATCATTTGTTTGCCTTGAAGTGGGACATTAGCTGCTGCATGGTTGGGCTTCTCCGGTCCTTCTCTGTCCCTTAACTATACCCTGATTTTGGCATGCCAGATCTTCCCTTCTGTGGGGATGTCAGCTGACAGCTTCTGAAGATTCAGAGTGCCTTCTAGTTTGGGAATGCACAGTCCAATTCTATCCAGATTACAAAACACCTGTGACCCTGGACAGTGGCAGGCATTCTATAAAGTACCATTTTAGTCCTATAGCCATGAGGTTAACTAATATTCATGGGGCTTTATGGCCTTAAAACTTTTTTTTTAGTAGGGCAGCATGTAGTACAGTGGAAAGAGCACTGACTCTGGAGTCCTGGGTTCAAATATTACCTCCAATGTCTACTAGCTATGTGATCTTAGGCAAGTCACTTAACTTCCATAGGGCTTCATCTCCTTATCTGTAAAAGGAGAGTACTGGAGTGGACAGCCTCTGAGGTTTCTAGATCTATAGTCCTGTTGATCCTTACAGAAACTGAGTGAGGTAAGGAGAATGCATATTATTAACCCCATTGCACAGATGAGGAAGCCGAAGCAAAGTGACCTTTCTAAGGTCTTTTTAGCACCCATGAAAATATGCATTCTATTACCTCCAGGCATCCTCTTTGTCATCATTATTGACATTTATATATCAGTTTACATATATTGCCTCATTTAACATGTGCAATTTAATACAGTGAGGTAGGCACTACAGGTATCAATATCCCCATTTTACATTAAACTGAGGCTCAGAAAGGCTAAGTGTCTTGCTTAAGATCACACAGCAAAAATAAGATACAAGACAATCCCAAAAGACTTATGGTAAAAAATGCAATCCACCTTTAGAGAATTGATGGTATCTGAACACAGAATGAAGCATATTCTTTCCTTCTTTCCTTCTTTTCTTTCCTTTCCTCCTTCCTTCCTTCCTCTTCAAGTTTTCTTCCACCAAATGACTAATATGGAAATATGTTTTACATAGGTGTGCATGTATAACTTATATTAGATTGTTTACCAGCTCAGGAATGGGAGAGGGGAAGGAGGAAAGGATCAAATCTAGAACTTAAAACTTAAAAAAAAGAATGTTAAAAATTGCCTTTACATGTAATTGGGGAAAAAATAAAATATTATTTTAAAAAATATCACAGAGGAAAACACAAACATTGGAAATAGGATTTGAACCCAAGCCTTACTGATTCTAAAGCCAGCCATCTCTCTACTATGTTACCTTGCCTACTGCTGTTGGGGTTAAGTATTGAGTAGGGCACTGTTTTAAAAATATCTAACAGTGTCTATTAGATTTTTCTTTTTATAATTAGGATATATTTCTTCTGCCACTTAGCATAATTCCAAATTGCTTTCCAGATGGGTCTAACTCTTCTTGGAAAGAAATTTGGAATAATGTCTATACCCTGTGTTCTGTTTTAAGGTCCTTTCTTGTTCTAGTATTCTCTGAAGGATGTACTTAGCTACGGAGAGGACATTATATGAGTGTAACAAATCAGGCTTCAAGTTCAGGGAAATAGGGTTTGAACAATCCCCACAGAGGGAGGATGTGAGGGTGGGTGCTTTGGGAAGTGCCACAGAGGAAACACATTAAAAATACCAGGATTTCCAACTAGCCCTGATTCTCAGATAACTTAGAGGGATGAAGTGATGCCATTACTATCCTAAGTAAATGGTAACAGACAAGATGTAATTAATACCCAAGAGTTTCACAGTCATAAAACCACTTGGGAGCCAGGATAGAGCTGGCAAAATGGGTGCTTGTTTCAAAATACGGTGTTTGCTGTCTCTATGTTTGTTTGAGGGAAGAAGGGATGAAAAGAAGAAAAAAGTCAGGCCAAGTCCTTTTTGTAATAATTATATCTACTATTGGGGCTGTTCATATTAGGGCTTATACTCCTCTCTGCCCTTTGAGTCTCAGTTTACTCATTTGCAAAATGGAGGTAATATTTTCACTCATTTATTAAATCCCCCTTCTGATGCCTTGTGGTGATATGGCAGAGTGTCAACCACCATGAACCACCCCTTATTTGCATTTCCCCCCAGGCTCCCAATATCCTAGGTTTGAATGTGGCTCATTATTAAATTTCTGTCATCGAGGCATAGATTTTTCTATCTTGTGTAGTACCTGGATAACTATCTACAAAGACTATAATCTGATGATGAAATAATTGATACTTAAAATACTTAAGAAATATTTATCCTGTTTCCTTCACAGAACTTTTGTAAAGCTCAGATGAAAGAATGTATGCAAATAAAGTTGCAAAGGTAGCCAAAAAGTGTTATAAAATATGCTTTGGTTTATAAAAATTTTAATATATTATTATAAAACAGGAAGCATCTCATCTCCATCTGTGGCATTACCTAATTATTTTGAAGCATGGGTGGAAATGGGACATGGCTAGGCAGCACCAACAGCCTAGCTAAACAGGAAGGTCTTGAACAATAGTGCTAGGCTAAGCTGGTGGGGCCTGGAGTCAAAAAGGAAAACTGAGTAGGTCAGCTATGGTTCAGAGTTGCATTCATAATGAGATATAATCAAATTATATTATATGCTGCCAAGTATTACTAACTAATTTAATTCAAGAAATTTTTATATAAGCCTCCATTCTCTCTCTGTATATATGTACATATATGTGTGCATGTGTGTATATATGTCTACACATACATATGTACACACATGTATGACACATAGATCTTCATCCATATAAAATGCTTAGGATAATAATCTACATTTACATTGAGGCTACCCTGACTGGGGCTATTAGTACCCAACAGGAATTATTTCATAAGAGACCACATGTTTGCTATCAAATAATAAACTGAAAAATGAGTCCAAAATACAAGATCCAATTATTCCAGTTGTCTATTGTCCATAAAACATTTTTTTACTTGATAAGGCAAAAGTCAACTTAGAAACTAGTCAGTCAATCATGGAACTATTTGTAGAATTTTCTTTTTTGCTTTTTTTTTTGAGGGCAATTGGGGTTAAGTGACTTGCCCAAGGTCACAAGACTAGTTTTTGTGTTAAGTGTCTGAGGCCAGATCCGAACCCAGGTCCTCCTGACTCCAGGGCCAGTGCTCTATTCACTGCACCACCTAGCCACCCCTAGAATTTTTAATATACTTGATAGCTATACTTGCTAGATATCCCAAATTCTCTTTTCTTCAGTCGGAGAGTTTTGCAGGAACAGTTTTCTCTTGGGCCACTTTCTTATCTTTTTTGGATTTGGGTCCTGAGGTATCTGAGCTAAAGATAAGATAAAACATTATCTTCTTTTTATAGGTGTATATAAATTAAGCAGCAGATTTCATTCTTCATCTGCAAGTTCCATAGATGTCTGCAATGGGGAGAAAGGGGAATGATTTTCTTACAACTCTCTGAAGTATATGACCTGAACCCATCTTAGGGACAGCTAGGTGGTGCACTGAGTCTGGAGTTAGGAAGAACTAACTTCAAATCTGACCTCAGACACTTCCTAGGTATGTGACCCTGGCCAAGTCACTTTGCTTGCCTCAGTTTCCTCATCTGCAAAATCAGGATAGCACCTACTTCCCAGGGTTGTTATGAAGATCAAGTGAAATAATAAATTATAAAGTGCTTAGCACATAGAAAGTACTATATACATATTTAATATTATTATTATTAATTATTGTCTTTACCTGGGGTATGCCTCAGAGATCTCATTAATGGCTGGCCCCATTCTGAATCCCTCCCTTGGGGGGAGGTGGAGAGAAACCAGCTGCTTGTCAGGTAGACCCCATGCTCCGGCTTTCACTCTATCGCCCACAGCTGTTCTGATTCTATCTTCATTGGCCTACCCATTCCAGCTCCAACACATCTTTCACTTATAGCCTCTACCACCTGCAGGCCTCAGGTCCTAACTTGTGGTGCTGCTATCACCAATGGCCCATGGCTGTCTCTTCCATTCCTCAACATCGATCCCCATTGCCATCACTTCCCAGTCCTGGGAGGGAGATGAGACAAGAGAAAATGGAATCCTGTCTCTCTGCCACACCAGCCATCCTAATAGAGAGGCCTTCACCAGAAAATCAATAATCCTAGGAGTGAAGAGACTTCAAGAAATTACACAGCTCCTTTATTGATGCCAGACTTCTTCTGGATTCAATGGTACCTCTTTTTGAAACAAATATCCTACCAATATTGTTTTATATCTGTAAGTCATGGCATGCGGCAATGGCTGAAAACATTTAAATAAAGATTCACTAGCAGCCAACAAGAGACACATGCTTGAGTGTGTGGAGGTTGCATGGAAAAATAAATATGGAACTATGTAGGGGAACTGGGATCAAGGGTGTCACTGAAGAAACATATCATCAAAAAATGGGCTGGTCATGTGTCAAGACAGAGACCTTAGTAAATGCTCAGGAAATTGAAATGAATGGAATTGAATTGACAGGAGCAAATATTTTGTAGGCAAACATTTTGCTTGCTCCTTTAGGTAGACAGACATGGACCCCTACACATACACACACACACACACACACACACACACACACACACACACACACACACAAGCATATGATATATTCTGTCTGTTGTATCAACATACCATGTCAAACCTTCTTTTCTCTTACCTTTGAAATCCAGTGTGTAATTCAAGAGAGACAAGATCCATTTGTTTCTTATTTACAGACCTTTATGAATTGTCCAAAAAGGCTTTGGGCCATTTTATTAAACCTTTAAAGTTTCTTTTTTTGTTTTCTCTCATAAGCAGGAAATGACTTTGTGCCAAGTTTAAGTGACCTGGAACCTCTGAGGTTCATGCTTAGTTCAAAGCCAACAAACCATGAATTTAAGGTAGGCTGAAAACTTTTCAGAGTCCATTTCCCTAAATATGCACAGTCAGCACCAAATCAACTAATTGCTTTTTTAAAAAAGTTTTATTGATGTTTCTTTTTTTCCCCTACTCTTCCCCACCCCTCCTCTTTTCTAACAAAGAAGTAAAGTTAACAAAATAAATCAACACATTGTCTATGCTTTAAAATGTATGCCTCAGCAACACCTGGAATTCACCTTACCTACAGTTCACATGATCTTCAGTACAACAATGGAATCAGGGGACTTGAGTTCAAATTATCCTTCAGATTCCTATTACCTATGTAATTTGGAAAAGTAATTTAACCTTCCTGGACCTCAATTTCCTTGTGTATAAAATGAAAGAGTTAGCCTTGGAGATCTTTTTCAGATCTAGATCCCTTCTAATATACCACAATTTGTTCTCCAATTGGTAGTCACCCATCTTCCTTCCAGATATTTGCTCCTACAAAAAGTGCTGCTAAAATGTTTTCATGTGTATGGAATGATTTCTTCTGTCTTTGTCTTCCTTGACATATATGGCTGGTAGTAGTATTGCTGGGTCAAAGAGTATGTAAGTATTGCCTTTTCAAATTATTTTCCAAAATAATTGAACTAATCTGCAGTTCTACCAACAGTGTATTAGTATACCCGTCTTCCCACAGCACCCCCAGCAATTTCCACTTTCACTTTTGGTCATCTTTGAAAATATGGTCAGTATGACAACCAACTGATTATCAGTCACTCTGAGGTTTAGCTTCTAACCTCTATTTGCCTCAGTTTCTTCTTCTGTAAAATGAGGTTTCAGGGTTGTTGTGAGGATCAAATGAGATAACATTTGTAAAGGATTTCATAAGCCTTAACACACCATGTAAATGTTCACTATCATGTGTAAGGGTTGGGGAAAGATATTGGAGAAGCAAACATAAAAACTGGTGTAATCTCTGACCTCAGAGGAATTCTACCTAGGCAGGAGGTGGGACCAGGACATGGATACAAAGACAAAAAATACCAGGTAGAAGGTGTTGATGGCTGAAGAAGAGCCCATCAAAGAGATTGAGGAGCAACTGAGGAGGGATAAGACATATCTCGCTGTGAGAATTTGGGAAGGATGCATGGAAATGATGGCTCCTAAAGTGTGCCTGGAAGGGAGGAAAAGATTCTTCAAGTCAGAGATGAGGAGAGAGTGCGTTCCATGAATGGGGGAAAATCAATGTCATTGCATTAAGACAGGAATTGGCATGGGGAGTTTGGGAACCAGCTAATGGTCTGCTTTGGCTGAAAAATCAAATGGATGAAGAAGAGAACATAAATTAAGGCTAGAAAGGGAGGTTGAGTCTGGAGGCAAGAGAGCAGAATGAACACTAGGCTAAGGAAATGGCATTTTATCCAAGAGGAAAATAGGAAGCTAAGGTAGGATTTAGAACAGGGGAGTGACATGACCAAAAATGTCCGGTTCAGCCTGAGGCTGGGTCATCATTTACTGGGAATGCAGTAGAAAAGATCCCTGCTTGAGCACGGGCTTTTCCTGGATGACCTCTAAGGTCATTTCTAGTTTTGAGCCTTTGTTTTTATGACTGGGGTATGAGCCAAGCCCCACAGTCTTGTCCCCACTTAATTATATCCCCTGAGATTACCTCCAGACCAACAATAATAGCTCTTTGGAAAAGTCCCAGTAGCCTCTAGTCAATGTTGGCCCTTGGTCATATTGTGAAATAAGGGTAACTTGTCTTTGGAAGCCATCCATGTCTTCTTTCTTTGTACCTCTCCCTGCTCCTGTCATCAAAATAATTACTAACATTTATACTGTTCTCCAAGTTCACAAAGCATCTTCTGTATCATCTCTCCTTCAGTCCTCACAACAACCTCTTTAGGGAGGTGCTATTATTATTTTTACATATAAGGAAACTGAGGCTCATGGAGGTTAGAGACTCACCCCTGGTCTGAGTTAGGACTTGAACTTGATCTTCCTGGCTCCACATTCAGGGATTGATTATCCATTGTGCTTCTTAGTTGCCTCTATAACAATAACTAGTTTAATATATCCCTTTACACATTTAAAAAAATGAAAAAATATATCCCTTTACAGTTTGCAAAGCACTTTACACACATTAATTCATCTGATCTGGAAGACAGATACTATCATTATCCCTATTTTACAGATGAGGAAACAGGCTGAGATGTGTTAACTGACTTACCTAGTGAGTGTCACACTTCTAACAAGTATCTGAGACAGAATTTGAACCAGGTCTTCCTCAAATTAAGCCAAGGACCCTCTACTCTGCCCAGGCTTCTGCTACCTGCAAATTATCCAGTAACAAGAACGTTATAATGATACTAAGAGCTTCCTTTGCTAAGCATCCTAATCGGATACCTCATCATAGAATAGAGATAAGCCTGGTTTCTCAAAGGCCATGCCCATAGATGACAAGGTCTAGAAGGTCCTACTCTCCTGGAAAGGCTTCAGATGCAAGTCAAGAGATGATCCATCTAGGAATCAGCTGAGTTAATGGGGAGAATTGTTGATCAGCATGTTGGCTCTTGGGCAGGAACATTTTCAACTGCTACAACTCACGAAGACTGTCCATTTCATTCCCTTTCTGGTCCTGTTCCTGACTTTCTCTGGACTTGAAATCATGCTTTTACTGTTATCCCAGGTCTCCTCACCCTGGAACATCCCATCCTGGCATTTTAAGCTAATATGAAGTCCTTTCATCATCACCACAGTCTGAGATAGGAAGTGTAATTGATGATCCCCACTGACAGATCAACTGAGAACCAAGGTCAGAAGGAAATTTGTCTAAGTTCACACAGCCTGTATATTACAGAGAGTGGGACTTGAACTCAAGTCTGCTAAAGCCAAGACAACTACTTTTCCCAATATACATACAAAATTCTTCCAGATCAATTTTTTTAAATACTCAAGAACTCTGTGACCATGGACAAATCATACAAATTCTCCAAGTCTCAGATTTCTTATCCTTACATGACTGCTGCAAGGACCAAAGGAGAAAATGAACATAAAGTCTCTGGTAACCATTTACATATATGTATACACATATGTGTATATTAGTATGTTGCACATACATGTGTGCATCTACAGGCATGTATACACACTGTACAATTATGTGTGCATACATGCACATGTACACATCTGTATGCTCCCATATGTAAACATATATGTACATATAGAAATCATATAAATGCTGGTTATTATTTACTATGATCTCTTTGAACCTCAGTTTTCTATTACTATAAAATATGGATAATTTCTTTTTTAGAAAATTCCAATCTAAACTGGATACTATAACATAAATGAGATAATGAATATAATAGGCTTTGTAACATATAAACTATTGTTACTTGTGCAGTGCAGGATGGTTGGAAATGGGTTTTGAAGGATAGTTAGAATATAAATAAGTGGGGGGAAAGAAACAGTATGTTAGATGTTTGGGTTTTTTTTTGTTTTGTTTTGTTTTGTTTTTTTGTAGGGGAAGATTCAGGAGGAGGAAGGGGAAGGCTACTCTATTAAAGTAGACCATTAAATAAGATGCTAGATTTCAACTGGGCAAGCTGCTACTGCTCAGACTTTATTTGGAAAAACAGATTAAATACAACAACATGATTATTTTTTGTGCAAAAAGAAAAAAAAATGGGGCAGATAAAGGGAGCCTGAGCAAAAGTGCAAAGGCCAGAGTAAGCAAAATCTGTTTCTAGGGCAGTGAGGACATCTATCCATTTGCAGCAGGACAGATCAATCAGTCAGGTCACTGAGGCACTATACTAGGTGCTATGGAAATAAGGCTAAGCAAAAGACAGTCTCTGTTCTCAGGAGCTCACAGTCTAATGACAGACAACATGCAGCCAGCTACTCAAAACAAGATATATATAAATTGAATTTAATAGAGAGAAGGTAGTAGCATTAAGGGGGATCAGTAAAGAATGCTTGCAGAAAAGGGGACTTCAGCTTAGATTTGCAGGAAGTCAAGACAGCCAAGAGGTTGAGATCAAGAGGGAGTACTGCTCCATGCCAATATGGGAAAGAGCCAATGGAAATGCCTAGTCTGAAGATGGTGCTTTGTGTTCTAAGAACAGTAAGGAAGCCAGTGTCACTGAACTACCCAGGGTGTGGGAGGGATTTAGGTGTAAGAGGCCTGGAAAGGTAGGAGGGAACCAGGCCAGGAAGGGCTTTGAATGTCAATTTTTGATTCCAGAGGTGATAAGGAACCACTGGAGTTTATTGAATAAAGGGTGTCACAGTTGTCTTGTACTTTTGGAAGATGGATTTGATAGCTGAATACATGACAAATGCACTGGAGAGAGACCTGAGGGGAGACCAACCAAAGCTTTGACTTTTACAACCAGGATGATAGGACTAGAGGTCTTGAAAACCAGGCTAAGAAATTCTATGATTGGCTGTCAATGGGCCATGAGTGATGTTTGAGCCAGGAGGTGACAAGCTCCGAGATCTGTGATAGGAAGGTGAATTTGGCTGTGTGTGAAGGAGGAATTTGGAGAGGAAGGCCTTAGAGGAGGCTGTTATCTTAAGCCTTTTATGAGGCGGCCGTTGCCATGGACCTGGCAAGAATGAAGGTGAGAGAAAATGAGAAGAAAGTATAGTAGAAAGAGGACTAGATTTGAAGCCAAAAGATCTGGGTAATAATTCTGCCTCTGATACTTAATCCCCAAGTAACCAAAGAACTTCCTCTGGCTGGGTCTCAGTTTCCTCCTATATAAAATGAGGGAACTTGACAAAACACCTCAGAGATCCCTCCCAGTCCTAAGCTATTATCTTCAATGATAGCCTATGGTGACAGAATGCATGTAAGGGATGGAGGAAAAGGATCGGAGAAACTTCTCTGGCAAGAAAGGCAGAGGACTCAATGCCTCTGCATCCTAATTTAAAGGAATGCAGGAGGTCTGCCTGAGACACCTCTGGGAAGGATTCCAAAGGACTGTCTGAGCATTTTGAAATCCTAAGGACTGAGTGGGTAGGCGCCTTTGGAGGGGTGGTTACAAAGAGAATCAGAGGCTGACACCGAGGACAATAGTGCCCAAACAGGTGCCCCTGGAGGAAGGGAGAGGGGAGCTGGCTGACATGTGCTCCACCCACATTCTGCTAAAGGTGTGCTGGGCTGAGTTTGGGGGGCAAGGAGAAGAACCATGAACAAATGCAACTCACAGAGAAGAGAAGGCTTGGGGGCAAGCAGGTGGGCATGACTGCTTTTTTTTAAGACAGGTGAAGGTCATTATATAAGAGAAGTTAGATTTACTCTGTTTGGCCCCAGAGGCCAGTACTAGTCCTGAGGAGGGGAAGTTATAGGGAGTTTGTTTTTCAGTTTTCAACATACTCCCAGATTTAAGGGCTTTACATCAAGTAAACATTTAATAAATACTTGTTGAATTTTAGTGAGCTGAATAAAATTTCTAATATTTGGAGCTATCCAACAAGGAGATGAGTCATGAGTCCTCTTGAGGAGGTGAGTTCCCACCCCTGGAGATATTTAACTAGAGACTGGAGAAGAAGCAAAGATGCGTATTTTTAGCAAATTTTTAGCTTTTAAAGGAGGATTTTGATTTTGAAAATGGTCAAAAGGGATTTGGCACTAAGGGGAATAAGGTAATTGAGCGATAGTTTAATGTAGTGGAGATGCCAGACTCAGAATGGGAAACTTGGGTTGGCATCCCAGCCTTGGTCAAGTGCCTTAGCCTTCATGAGCCTCGGTTTTCTCATTTGCAAAATATGGAAAATAGCAGTTGTACTACCTTTTTCACAAGACAGTTGTAAAGCACTTTTTTAAAAAAGATCCAGTCTTAAAGTAGTCTTCCTATATCACCTAGGCTGGAAATGCAAAGACTATTCACAGGTCCTATCCCATTATTGATTAGCATAGGAACTTTGGCCTTTTCTGTTCTGTGTCCAACTTGGGCCAGTTCACCTCTTCTTAGGCAAACTGGTGGTCTTCTCAATTACAAGGGCCCACAATATTAATGCTGACCTTAGTGTGGCTACCCAATCAGTATGGCCTCTTGCAGCTCAGAGTTCCCAAGCTCAAGGGATCTGTCAACCCAACACCCCTGTGACTGGGATTACAGATGTTTGCTGCCATGCCTGAGCTGGAGAACATTTAATAAACTAATGTATGTATGAATTTATTTATCTCTCTACCATCTATTATTAAGATACTGAATAAGTCCTTCCCTTAACTAATACCCATTCTGATGTCTGATCTTGGTAGCAAACCTGAATTCTTTTTTTTTTTAATCTTTTTTTTAAAGCAATTGGGGTAAAGTAAGTTGCTCAAGGTTACACAGCCAGTCATTATTTGTGTGTGGGTGCTCATTTTCTGAGGCCGGATCCGATCTTGGGTCATCCCAACTCCGAGGCTGATGCTCTTACTCACTGCGCCACCTAGCCGCCCCCAAACCTGAATTCTTAAAGGGAATGCCATGAGTGGATAAATTCTGACAAGACCTTCCCCACCAACTGGAAAGAATTCAAATATGTGTCTGATGAGAACCAGGGCTGGCTAAATTAAGAGAAGCTGATCACCAGGTAGGATACAAAGGAATGGATCTTTTTAACCACAACAACTGTATAATATAACCTAATCAAGAGTCCATGTGCATAATGGCTAGTGTTCTGAATTCAGAGAAAAAAGTTCTTTAATCATATCCCCTTCCAACACTTAGGAAAAGTCAATCAACCTGCTTCTCTAATCATCAGTTTCTCCTTTATAAAATGAAAGAATTGGCCTTGATGACCCCTAAAGACCCCTGTACTACTAAATCTATGGATTGCAGTCTCCATTAGAAGAATGCCCACACCAATGAAATCATAGCTCCATGAAGGACCAGAGAATTATTGCTATCAAATATTCACATCTGGACCATGACAGATCTATAGCCCTAGCTCAATTTATAATCGGGGTTTTATTTTTGTTTTGTTTTGTTTTGCTTTTTGGAGGGAAATTGGGGTTAAGTGACTTGCCAAAGGTCACACAGCTAGTTTTTGTGTTAAGTGTCTGAGACCAGATTTGAACTCAGATCCTCCTGACTCCAGGGCTGGTGTTCTATTCACTGTGTCACCTAGCTGCCCTCACAAGTTTTCTACTGCTCATCAGACCAAGTTCAGACATCTCTGTCTTCTCTACCTTAAGGCCCTTTAGCTCTTCTCCCCCCTAATCTATCCAATAGTATCAACCACTACTCACATAAAACTTTGGCTCAGGATCAGTAGTTCTTTATATTGTCTTCTAAGTCCATTGTATTAATTTTCCCATTCTATGATTTTGTTCATTGGTGCTCACTAATTTCTAGTGTGCTCCTTAATAAACAAGCCTCATTGTTTTAAATTTTATGCACTGGGATTTGTTGGTTTCAAATATGTAGTACTTATAAAATATAATATCTTTACCATCACTCCTAGAGCTAATTACTAAGCCCTGAATGTTATCTCCCTAGCCAGGCTGAAAGCACTTGGAAGACAAGGTCTATGTCTTATTCCCTATATCTTTACAACACTGAGAAATAGACCCTGCTGGATACCTGATGCTGATAACAAAGTCTTCTATTTCCATAGCTCTTTAAGGTTTGCATTACACTTTCCTCCCAATAGATCAATGGTGCTATCACCCCCAGCTTACAGATGAGGAAACTGAGGCTTAGAGGGTGTGACTTGCCCGGGTCACAAAACTCACTGGTAAGTGCCTGAGCCAGGATGCAAAACCAAGGTCTCAATTCCAGGCTCATCTTACTGTCTTTTCCTCAAATGCACCAAGCTATCTTGCTGCTCACAAGGGTAAGAACCTCCCCCCTTGCCAATTAAATGCCATAGAAATTGGTAAGATGAAAGCTATTGATTTCCCAGACCAAATGCTCTCCTGATATTCATTTTTCTAGTTCTTTTCTCTAAATGTCAGAAATGTCTCAGAAGTATGTCCCTTGTCTAAACACATGAACCTCATGAATGTTTCCAAAGGTAGGAGAGGTAGGAGCCCAATCTCTCCCTAAGACTCTGAGACAATACAAACTTTAACTTTATAAGCTGTCAAAAGTACCCCTTATTTAAACTCACTCACCCAAGTTTGTTTTATTTACAAGAATAGCTTACATTTTTTTAGCACCCTAAGGTTTACAGAGTACCTTTCTCAAACAGCTAGCCATTAAGGGAAATTGAACTCTGGCTACAATGGGATTGCACAGGTGGACCCTTACAATCCAATTCAAGGACCTCCTGTAGGACACCACCCTTGCTTCCCCCTCCAACTCTCCTCTCACCACAAACAGCTAATAAGGGTCTCTTCCCTTTTGTGAGCTCTCAAGGCTGTTTTATTTTTACCTTTCACTTTGTGTGATTGTTTGGGATATATGGGCAGTTTAAATAGTATCCTTATTTTAAAGATAAACTGAAGCTCAGGGAGGAGAGATTATTTGCCCCAAAGCACAGAACCAATAAGTAACAGGTTAACAGTGAAGGCTATGACTGTAAGCCCTGAGTAAATCCCATCCAGGTCTTTCAATTAGCGATCCACAATAAGTTCACCCAATGTGCTGGGAGACCTTTCTCTAAACATTGCCTGGGAATCCTCATAGTAATGTTATCCCATGATCTCATGTTAGGACTGCTCCATCTCCTTAGGGATGGTTATCCCACAGTCTCACAATATGACTGCTCCATCTCCATAGGGATGGTTATCCCATGATCTCACGTTATAACTGCTCCATTTCCTTTTCTATTTATTCATGTCTTAGATGCTGTCCTATCTATGACTTCTGCAAAATTTGTCCTTAGTAATGTGAACTGTCTACTTACACCCACCATAGATCATATGGTCATAGATAATAGAACCAGGAGATAACTATGAAGTCATCAGGTTGAACCCCCTCATGTAACAGATGAGGAAACTGAGACCTTGGGAAATCAAGTGACTTGATTAGGGTCATAGAGTTTCTAAGTGTCAAAAGTGGCATTTGAATACAGGTCTTCCTGAGGCCAGCAATCTGTCTCCTACTCCAATCTTCACAATCACTGCAGAAATTCTCCATTAAGGTTCCTTTTCACACGTATCTAAACATACAAATGCAGCAAACATGAATTAAGCACCTACTGTCTGCAGAGATATAAAGTTTAGATTAGACGATGTCCCTGCCCATTTGATGAAGCCCTTATCATTATTCTCTTCTGGTTCTCAATAAAGCATAAAAGAAACAAGCTAATCAGGATGTAGAGGTCTCCTTGTGGGCATAGCAGTCTCTGAATCCCTGCCAAGTACTTAGCATTGGTCTTACATACACCGCAATTGCCGGTCAATTCTGAGTCCACTTTGGGGGAATTGGAAGCATCCCTCCTGAGTAGTTTCACCTTTTGTGTATAAAATCCCACATAATTGAGATTCATTCTCAGCATCCTCTTTTAAAATGCAAGTACCAGTTTCAAGAATAGCATCCAAGATGAGAGGTGGTTGAATATGGTACAACAAGCCAGAAAGACAGCTTCGTTGGAGGAGAAAAAAAAAAAGGCTTCAGAATTGGAGACTTCAAATCCTCACTGCCAGTTAGATCTCCTTACTGACTGGGAATGTTACCCTGGGAAAGTCACTTTCCTTTGCTGTTCCTTTATCTGCAAAATGGAAAAGTCAGGCAAAGTGATCTCTCCAGGATGCTATCTTCCTCTAAATTCTATGATTGTCTTTCTGATGTTTTGCTGTTCAGTTGTTTCAGTTGTGTCTGACTCTTTGTAACCTTATTTAGGGTTTTGGTGTTATTTTTTGCTTTGTTTTGTTTTTTAAAAGATACTAGAGTGGTTTGCCATTTCTTTCTCCACCTCATTTTGCTGTTGAGGCACTAAGGCAAACAGGGTTAAGTGACTTGTCCAGGGTCACACAACTAGTAAGTGTATGAGGCTGGATTTGAACTCAGGAAGATGTCTTCTTGACCTTAACCCAGCACTCTATCCACTCAGTCACCTCATTGCCCATTTCCATCACTGGGATAAATGCTGTTATTAGCCCCTATTCATCATTAAGATGTCTCTGCTCTTGAACTCAAAACAAATGAAGGAAAAAGTCTTCTTCCTATGTCCTCCCTTGGTGTCTCATCCAGTCATGGAGAGGACCTGGGTTTCTTAAAGGCTATTCCAGTGGAGCTCAAGTTCTAAGTTTTACTTAGTATGAAGGACTCCGAGTATGGACCTCAGGATGGACTGCATGTATATCTCCTTCTTAGAGAAGAGACTTTAGAGGTAATTGAGTATCATCTCTTTTTATGGAGGAAGAAACTGAGGTTTAGAGAGAGTGTCAGAAGTGGGAATCTAAGCATAGATTTTCCTGATTCCAAATCCAGTACACTACCCACAATGCCACACTGCCCCTGATTGGGTTGGGGATACTGCTAAACTCAGAGAGCTTATCCACAGAGGGTTGGGTGCTGAAAGGTGATTTTTTTCAGCTCCATCAGCTTATAGATCTTATCTTCCAAGGCACAGGGGGCTGCAATCCACATTGGCAGAGGGAGCCCCACACTGATTTTTTTTTAAATGGAGGTATTGAAATCATCTCGCAAACAACTCAGCACCAAGTCCCCATGACTAACTCACTCTCACTCTAAAAAAGCCAGGCATCCCAGAATACCACTTTAGAAATGTTTTGAAAAGTTCAGACATAAAATTAAATGAAATCACTCATGCAAAAGCAAGACTAAGTGCTTTATAACAAAAACACTACCAAGCAGTAATGGAAAACCTAATTTTCAGACATCTTCCTTTTCCTACATCTCCAGATAATGTGTTAACCCAAAAGAAAGGATCTCTCCCAGGATGGAATTTCACATCCTCTCCAGAACTTCTTAAACTTTTTCCCCCTTGACCCCTTTAGCACTTCTTAAGCGACCCGGTACCCAGTTCAGGGTCTTGATACACAGTTTAAAAAGCATGTCTAAACAGACAACTGAGTAACTACCCAATCCCATGGTTGTCAGGACCAGCCTGTTTACCTGGAACTTTTGTTTGGGACAATGGAAGCTGCATAAACGATCATGTAGGACCAGGTAAAGTAATACCTCTTCCAGAAAGCCGTTTCTGATTCTTGATCCTTCCAACTCCAATGCCATCCCTTGGGGTCTTGTTTCCTCTTAGGAATTGTAACTGCAATGCTACTTGCAGCTGCTGTGAGGGTGTAAGACCGATAACACCAGCACACAGGAGGGCTGCTAGCACAGATTCTTTGATCTGCTTTTCTAAAAGAAAGCAACTCAAAAGGGGTCAACAATGTTACTTTAATCAAACATATATATATATATATATATATATATATATATATATATATAATTTGCTTAGTTCAGGGGGAAAAGTCAGCACCCTGGACTTCAGAGAAAATACAAACAGAAATTACAAGCAGAAATAATAGCATAAAGACCAACAGACAGAGCTTCTAACCATCTGACCAAATAATACATACATCACAGATAAATAGACAGATCCAACTGTCTGACCATTACATACATGCATAGTTACCAGAGAGAGAAGCACCAACATCTGGGTTTTCAAAGTCAGTCCTTAATGGCTACCCAGAATCTCATCTGACTACATCACTCAAACACTCTTCTCACCAGTAAGCCCCAAAGCAAAATGCTAACCTCAGAGAATAAATACACTTCTTTAGGGTCAGAGGGCATCACAACCCTCATGACACACAGCCTAATTACAAATTAACAAAAAGGTGTGGGCCTTCCTGAACAACAAGCCTCCTCTAATCAAGATTCTCTTGTTAGGCTCCATGTGAGACCTATTAGTGGGTGGGGAAGATCTTCTCTTATAGTCTTAGAGAACTTCTTAGGGCACTAAGAGGTTAAATGACTTGCCATTAAATGACCCAGCCAGTACGTATCAGAGGCATGTCTTGAACTCAGATCTTCTTGGTTTTTATGCTACACACTCCCTTAAATGTGAAAAGGGAACAACAATGGCTACTATGCTTCATTCACATAGTTGAGAACAAAAAAAATAAAGAGCATAAATGTCATTGCTGTCATTTGTTGTTATGAGTGTGGTGGGGAAAGGAGCATTGGGATTATCATTCATAGAAAATCACACACCCATATTCAGAAGGGACCTCAGAGTCTGTCTAACCCAACTCTATTTTATCATTGAGAAAACTGAAGCTTAGGTGACTTGTCACTAAAGTGACTTAACCAAGGTCACACTAGGAATAATCCTCAAAAGGATTTGAGCCCAGGTCCTTTGAAGTAAAAGTTAGGGCTCTTTACATGAAGCAAATCCCCAATGGAGTTTCAAACCTATTTACTAGGCAGATGTTGTTTGTTTGTTTGTTTTGCTGACTAAGCCATGGTGCTCTGCGAAAAAATTCCAACCCTAGAACTTACCAGCTACGCAACCCTGAGAAACTTGGTAAGTCTGAGCTCTTTCGTTTATATCAGGGGAATAATATTTTGTACCATTTACCTCACAGGTTGGTTTTGAGAAAAGCACTTTGTCAACCTAAAAGCTTAGACGTAGAACTTATCATTATTAATAATAGTAATAATAATAATGTAAGGGACTCTTGTTTTCTAATTCTTTCTGGCAGCAAGTAACAAAGATATCAGAAGAAAAGGATTCATAGAATAAACACATTCATCAGATTTGGAGCTTCCTTTTTTCAAAATCACTGTTAGAGGAACAAAAGAGCTTTCCTAAGGAACAAAATTAAAACCCAGTTCCTCTGGTTCCAAATCCACTCTTTGTTTCTGTTTTGCCCCACAGCACCACCTCTTAATTTTGTGGGAATCACCACTGTCCTTTGAAATACAAAGATAAAGGACCTATCAAGATCAATGGGTCAGATTCTATGGGTCAAGAGTGCCTTAGAAGCTGGATATGGAGATATCAGGCCCAAACTACCCATGAACATAGAAGACAGGAGTTGCATGAGAGGCCTTGAAAGTCCCTTTCTCAAAGAAATCTTCTGTCACAATCTGTAAAGTTCCAGCATTATTACATTTCTTAGGGTTAAGTCATTAAAAGCTACCTTGGAGGGAAACCTCAGAAAGCCTTTGTTCTTTATGTAATCTGTACCATAGCAAATGAAAAAAATATGACCTATGAGGGTCCTTCCAGGTATATTTTTAAAGGCCTGTGGTTCAATCTACTAGATTATCTAAGTGTTCTAGGAAAAGAGAACATGACCTATAGAGAAAAGGAGATAGGAAAGGAAAGTTTTGATGGGGAGATCTGAAAAGGAGATAGGACAGGAAAGCTGTGATAGGGAGGTCTGAAAAGGGAACTGGAACAGAGAAGACTGGGTTGGTAACCAGCATAAGACAATGAAAGAGGACCCAATTCCATAGTCACAGAACAACAAGATGTTATCGTTGGAAAAGACCTTAGACTATAGGATGATGGACCTAGAAGAGACAATAAATATAAAGTAATGATATTATTCCTCACATTTTAAAGTTTCTATTGTATAGAAAATGCTAAGATAGATACTGTGTCGAAACAAAATTTAGATGAGAGTTCTTTGCCATTTGGGAACTTATAAACTAAGAGGGGATCAAAACACAAAACCAGATAACTATAATGTGTTGTATTACATACGAACATTAGAAAGATTCAAAACACTATTGTATAGGTCAAGGAAACAGTCTGTTACTGATCAGGGACATCAATGAGTACTTCCTGGAAGAAGTGACATTGAAATTATACTTTAAAGGAATTCAGCAGGTAAGGAGGAAGAGGGAATATTTCAGGTATATTTAGCAGAATAGGCAAAGCCACAGGGGTTGGAAAGTACAGGGTGTGTTTTGAGGAAATTTCCCAGTTTGGCCAGAATATAACATAGAGAAGATTGGTATACGAATCTGAATGTTGAATCTGGATGTCTGAATTTTACTCAGTAAAGACTAGGGAAACACTGAAAATTGTTCAAGAAAAAGGATGATATGACCATATAAACTCATCTGAAAGATTACTCTTCCAGCTAATTACAGGATAGATTGGAAGGGGAGAGAGTTGATATGGGAAAAACATATAGGGAATATATAGGGAAAACCTAGGCTAGGAAAATGGTGATGAGAACAAGACTAGAGGAGAATGATGTAGACAAAGAATAATATGAATCTATAGTAACTGCTTGAATGTGACAGGGGAGGGAAAGAGTCAAAGATAACCCTAAGATTTTGACCTTGGAAGACCAGGTTAATGGTCATCAACTTGATAGACATAGTAAAGTTAGGAGGATTAGATTTGGGATAAAAATAGCCTCTTTCTGGGACATGTGAAATTGGAAGGAACATCATTAGAACATAGAAGCAAGAATATTAGACCTTGGAAAATAGAATGCCAGAGAAAGCACGGTTTTAGAGTGCATCATTATGTTTTCTTTAAAAATAATTTTAAAATTTAAAAATAAATGTTTTAAGATTTCAAATTTTAAAAATAAATATTTTAAAAATTTTTAAATAAATTTTATACTGATGGTCTTAGAATTTCCAATGCATTGTTCTTGCTTTGTCAATGACTTCTGACAAGCTTACTTTCCTTGGTAGAAACCTCCCTTATAACTAAGAAGTACAGTTAAGTAACACAAATCAATATCTTGTTTATATCTGCCAAGGCATGCCTCACCCATAGTTGTCCAGCACTTCTGAAGTTTTCATTGGTCTCTGTATTGATTAGTTCTGAAGCTTTTCAAGGTTGTTTTCCTTTGTACTGTTCAAATCCAATCTCAGAAGTTTACTATCTATGTGGCCCTGGGCAAGTCACTTAACCCTGTTTGATTTAGTTTCTTCATCAGTAAAACGAGCTGGAAAAGGAAATGGCAAACCACTCCAGTATCTTTTCTAGGAAAACCCCAAATGGGATCATGAAAAGTTGGACAAAGCTGAAAAATGATCAGACTGAATTCATTGCATAAGTTTTCTCCTGGTTCAGTTTCTTTTGCTCCATATCCTCAGAATATATTCAATTTGTAATCAAGCAATCGATTGTTAGTTCCTTAGGAGCAATGACTATGCCATTTAAGTCTTTGATCCCAAGGGCCTAGCATGATGCTTTGAAACAATAGCAACATCAACTAACATTTACATAGTAGTTTATAAATATTGCCTTATTTGTTCCTCACAACCACCCTGGAAGGCAGGTGACACCCGTTTTACACTTAAGGAAACTAAGGCAGATAACACTCAAGTGACTTGCCCAAAGTCACACAGCTAGGAAGTAACTGATGGGATTTGACCTCAGGTCTTCCTGACTCTAGGCCCAGCACTCAATCCATTGTGCTACCTAGCCAATAAAGTTAACACAATGAATTTGTATTAGGTAGATAGATAAAAAAAGAAATGACCATCAGAGCTAAAAGGGATTGTAGAAGTTTTCTTTTCTCCGTCCAGTCCAAACTGTAGAGATGAGAAAACCAAGATCCAGAGAGAGGCCTCCCCATGCCATGTAATCAGTGAGTTTTAAAGGATGAATTTGGGGTTTCTCATGTCCCAGTCCAGGGTGTTTTTTCTCCCTCAATACACATTGCTCTCTATGTCACCGATTCACATGTGTCTGTAGAACCACTACTGTCGCTGGAGGGTAAGAAATTTAGCACTGGACTGAAAGTCTGAACTAACCTACTAACTACAGCCTTGGACCACAAAGCTCCCAGAGCTGTTCACAGCTTGCTGGACCCTGTGCTGAATGTGTTGTTGCTCTTCTGGACTGACAGCCCTGTTTCCTTCCTTTGGTGTGCATACACACCCTTCAGGCATTGCTGAACAGGCTGTCTTCCTAATAGACTTTTTAATTTGGTAAATTTCAGATCAGACACGACAAGCTTGACCGGAAGCATGCAGTTGCCATGGCATTCTAGAGGTCGCCTTGGGAACCACGTGAGAACCAGCCAGAAACATCAGCATATGCAGAAGGGATGAAAGACAAATACCTCTATCAGAGATGAGAGATGAACAATGCAATGGCCAGATAATTAAAATGGAAAAAAATCTGATTTTTAATTGGGGTTTTAAAAACTTTTAAACCTAATCTACTCTATGCATTTTTATACAGACCTTCATTTGGCTCATGCTTTCACCCCTGGCTAGCTGAAGAGAGGATGCAAAGAACAATGACCTTTCCCATGCTATGGTGTCACCCTGTACTCCTTCAGAAAAATTTGCTTATGACTTGCTAGCCATGGAACTCCTGTGCCTCCGTTTCTTTCTTAGGCAAATGAATATTTGGGAGGCTATAAATCACACATTTGAATCAATTCAGCAAGCATTTAAAAAATGATTTTACTGATCCCTTTTGTTTTTACTTCTCCTAAATTCCTTAAATTGTCCCTTTTCTCTTCCCTCCCAGAAAGTCATTCTATAGAATAAAGAATATTTTAAATATTTACTTTAATTTAATGTTTAAATATTTATTTTAAAAGAGAAAGAACAACCTGCAAAACCAACCAATATATCATGAAAATCTCAAAAATATATGCAATATTCTGTACCTGAGGACCTCCCACCTCTGCAGAAGAGTAGGGGGAGATCTCATATTTCTTTTTTGAGAAAATGTTAACAATGTCAACGTTACCTATTAAGGGCCTACTATGTGCCAGGTGCTGTAATAAAGAGGAAGATAGGAAAATAGCTAGCATTTATATAGTACATTAAGGTTTGCAAAACATTTTACATATGTTAACTTATTTGATCCTGACTACAACCCTGCAGGTTAGGTGCTGTTATTAACCGAATTTTACAGATGAGGAAATTGAAGCAAAGAAAGGTGAAGTGACTTACCCAGGTTCACACAGCTAGTAAGCATCTGAGGCAGAATTTGAATTCAGGTCTTCCTAATTCCAGATCCTGAACTCTCTCCACTGCCCCATCCAGCTACCTAAATGCTAAGGATATAAAACCAGAGCCCAAAGAATGTCTGTCCTCAAGGAGCTTACATGTACACAGCTTACATGAAGTACTTTGAAAGAACCCTGGATCTTAATGAGCCAGGAAACATCAGATTGAATCTTGGCTCTGGGTGACTTTGGAAAATCCCCTTCTCTGAGGTGGTTCACTATTTTCATTTGTGAAATGAGGTGGTTGGTCTAGATGCCCTCTGATGTTCAGCCAGGGATATCTAAGAACCCGTGACTTTGAGTGTATCTGAGATACAAAGCATTTCTGGGTGATGGAGGAAGGGGATGGAAGAACACTATCACCAGTGTGTGTCAAAGACACTTCAGAAGGCATCTGATGGTCTAACCCTCTCATTTCACAGCTGAAGACACTAAGAGCGTGAGAGATCAAGTGACTTGTCCATAGTCCCGCACATAGTAAGCATCAAGTGGAATTTGAACCTATGGTCTCTGATCAGGGAAAAACAAACAAACAAACAAACAAAAACTAATTTAGAGGTGACACCTGACCTAGGCCTTTAAGACAGACAGGGAAACCAAAAGATGGAGATGAGGATTGAGAACAACCCAACTTGTGTAAAGGCCCACTTCCCCAAAGTGGGAGACAGAACATAATGTGTCAAGAATGCCAAGGAGGCCATTTGGGCTGGGATGTAGAGTGCGAGGGAAAATGTTATGAAATCAGCTTGAAAATAGATTGTCAGAGGGAAGATGACCCAATAGTGATGGAATTTGGCACTTAAAAAAAAAGAAAGCCTTAATTCTAGGATTTAAAATAAAACAACAGATCTTCCTAAATAACAATTTGGATGCAACAGAGCAAGGCAGGGAAATGGGCTCAGAGACTGAAGTCAATCTGCTCACCAGCGGAGTATTACAAAGGGGTAAACACAATTACTTTCCCATTTTTGTTTATTTGAGCCTAAAAAAACAAAGACAAACTGTGATAAAAGAAATAATATGTGAATGTATCCAGAGATGTGGAATTTCTTCTGATTTTTTTTGGTTTTTATATCATCTTAGTTTCCAAATATGTCCCCTTTTCTCCTTTATCCAACAAATCACCTTTTCTAACAAAAATAAATAAATAAAGGGAGGAGGAAGGGGGTTCAATAAATTCGACCAATAAAAGAACATGGTCAGACAGCATTCCATGCTCAGAAGGCCCCACCTTTAGATCTGGGACTTCATCAGAGTGGGCAAATCTCCCCCTCCCCCCCAAGACAGACAAAGGCTCTACTCTCTCTACATCTTAGCAGACAGTCTTAAGGAGTTAGAACCAAAACCAAATGCTCATTTGGTGACCATCTCTTCAGTGATAAGCCCAACTTAGCTTGAGTAGGCTTGGCATGACAAGCGTATCCATCACATTCAAAGGATATTCAACGTTCTAGGACTTGGCACGATTTGTGTTCTACCATCAGGGTAATTGATGAGGCAGAGAGAAGGAAAGGGAAAGGAAAGGGCAAGGGCAGGAAGGGCAGGGCAGGAAAGGAAAGGAAAGGGAAGGGAAGGGAAGGGAAGGGAAGGGAAGGGAAGGGAAGGGAAGGGAAGGGAAGGGAAGGGAAGGGAAGGGAAAGGAAGGGAAGGGAAGGGGAAGAAGGGAAGGGAAGGGAAGGGAAGGGAAGGAAAGAAGGGAAGGAAAGGGAAGGAAAGAAGGGAAGGGAAGAAGGGAAGGGAAGGAAAAGAGAGAGGGAACAAAAGAAGGAAGGGGAGGGAAGGAAGGAAGGAAGGGAGAAAAGGAGGGAGAAAAAGGAAGGAGGGAAGAAAGGAAGGAAGGAAGGAAAGGTGGGTTTTCATTTGATCCTCAACAATAGTCTTGTCAGTTAGGGAGGGCAAAATTAATAGCACATAAAATCCTATTTATAGTTGTATACCTACTGCCTTAGACAAACTAGTTACCTAAATTATATTTGTTGAATTGAACTATTATCCACATTTGACAGAAGGAGAAACTGAGTTTTAGAGAAGGGAAGTGGCCACACAGAACTGAGTATCAGAGGCAGAGAGCTGAACTCAGATCAACTACTAAGCAAGAAATTTATTTCTAATTGAAGATTCTCTGGGGCTGGGTCAGATGGGTTCACAAGAAGGGAAAGTGAGTTATACAAGGTGACATTGGTAGTAAGTTGCAGATATAGGGTTCAAATCCAGCCCTCCTGTCTCCTGACTGAGTGTTCTTCACTCAAATAAAATAAAATTAACAGGAAAACTCAGGTCTTGCTAGAGGGTGATCAAAATCTCTCCCTGCTCTGTCTTTTGGAAAGGAGATTCTCCCATCCCTATTTTAAATTTCAATCCACACAGGCAGCCAAGGCCTCATCACATGTATACACAAGTACAGGCTCCTTCCACAGACCAAGGACTTTTCAAATGAGAAAAGAGGCTTATTGTCACCAAAGGAGAAAAGTAAACAAAACACCAATGTTATTTTCTGATAAGAGACTAGAAATAAAGATCTGACTCCTTATCAGAAAAACCCCCTTTGCTCCTTTTCCATAGTTGATGGGATTGGGGCCCCTGAATCCCATAGTGTTTGTCCCACCTCTGATATACCCCCAGGATTTCTCATAGGCTTTCCTCTACTTCATACCTCCAAAAGGCCAAGCACACCACCAGAACAGTAGAATTCTGTCATGTCTCTTGGCCAAGGTAAGCTATCTTTTCTTTTGGTGGGGAGGAGGGTAGAGTGCCCAGTTTTGTTCTAAGGCAGCTAAATGGCAAAGTGGATAGAAAGTCAGACCTGGACAAAGAAACACCTGAGTTCAAATCTCACCCTATGCATTTCCCAACTGTATGACTTTGGGCAAGTCAACCTCTGTTTGCCTCAGTTTCCTCCACTTTAAGATGAAGATATTGCTTTCCCTCCTTTAACTATTAACTTTCCATAGGACAGAGATTGTCAGAACTAGAAGGGACCTTGGAACACAGAATATAGAACGTTAGATCTCAGAAAGACAGAACATAGAAAAGATAATGCTATACCTGGAAGAGAGCTTGGAGCTCAAATATGAGCTGTGAAGTAGACAGAGCCCTGACTTTAGAGTCAGAAGGCCTGGGTTCTAATCCTGATTCTGTTCCTTACACAAGTGTATAAACTTAGGCAAATCAAATAGACTCTTTGAGCCTGTTTCCTTAACTCTAAAATAAGGGCTTTGGTCCTTTATAACTCTAGAGTTTGTGATTCCTCCTTTTACAGGTGAGGAAGGAGGACCCCTAAGAAAGGAAGCGACTTGTCCAAGTTGTATATTGATGGGCAAGTCAACAAAAGGAGGGTGGAATAAATGTTGCCCTCTCCCCGAGTGACTTTGGAAAAGTCACTCCTCCTTAGGCTGCAGTTAATCGTTTTGCAATATTAGGGAATTAGAAAAATCTCAAACAATAACTAGCATTTATATGGTACTCGCTATGTGTGAGGCATTGTGCTAAGTGCTTTGAAATTATTATTTCTTTTGATCCTCACAACAATCTTGGAAGGTAGGTACTATGATTATCCCTACTTAACAGATGAGGCCAGGATTAAGTGACTTGCCCAGGGTCACATAGTTAGTAAGTTTGTGAGGCTGAATTTGAACTCAGGTCTTCTGGACTCTAGGCCCAGCACTCCATCAGCTGTATCTCCTAGTTGTCTCTGACTCCCTTTTGACAAATGAAATCCTTATATGTGGATATAACATAAATATAATATAATACAATACAATATAATATAATATAGTATAATATAATATAAATCCTTATCTGTGGATATGTGAGATGAAATATTTGGTCTATGATAGTTTCTCATAATCATTTTATGCTTTAAACATTTTCAGCATACTGCCAAAAGCAGAGACAGCTGATGAGACATTAAGCAAAATCTCTCCAGAATTGTATGGCAAATTTTACCCATGAGCTGCTAGGCCATTTCCTGTGGCATGTGCCCCTTTTCCAGGAATAAAGGTCCTGTCATGTATCAGTTAACATGAATAATGCCTTTATCCCTTTAGAGAAAATCATTCCAGATGATTTAATTCCCACAGATGATCCCCTGTCTCCACAAGCCTGGCTTTCTTGTGCTTTACATCAATAACTTCTCACATGCTGTATGAGCATGAAAGCATTTTCCCGACAATTTTCCCAGCATGTCTGAAGTCTCACACAGTTTGAACATGCTTCCCCAAACACACATGTACATACCAGGCATGCTTATGGTTCTTCCATTGTAACCCCATCCCATGCATCACAGTAGCTTGGTTTCAGAGCAGCTCACTTCCCACACTAAGTATGATCCTGAACCTAGATGACTCTTTCCCTCATGGCCCCCACTGTACTTAGCGCCATATTGAATACACAAAGGCATTACTATGAGTCCTCTGGTTTCTTTTACCAGGTGGCTGGAGCGCTTCTCCGAGTCCTGTACTAAAGCTAGACCTCCATCCCAGGGGTCTTAACCATCAGGGAGATAAAGAAGCTTCATGATGGCAGCATGTCTCACCTATACTTTGCATCCCCTCTTGTGTTTGAGCATACTGACATGCACACAGTAGGTGTTCAAGAAATCTCTGTTGAATAAATCAGAGCTATGTTTTGCCTTTCTGGACAGAGCATGTACTCAACAGAAAGCAAGGAGATGTAGCAGCAAGAGACAGGTACTGCAGTCCAGGTGGAGCCTGAGGCTGAATGAGGCAGCAGGCTGCTTTTCGTTGGGGGCACAGTTGGGGATCCCTGCCAGCAACAGTGTTCTGAGTAGGAAAAAACTGGTCATAGGACTTTGTCTGTACAGGACCCTAGGTTTGTCTCCTGTGCTAGAGGAGGAGTCATATTTTGTATTCCAAGTTCCTTAGCCTTCAGCTGAAGATTGGCCCTGCCGGATATATAAGTAGAATATCAGTTGTGAAGCCTGTTATGTTGTCTGCATTTCTTTGCCACTTCACAGGAGCCGTGCCTGTGGGTCATGGGTTAGTTGGGGGGAGGGGAGCTGGCATGCAGTTAAGCAAACTAAACTGCACTTTCCTAGAAATCCTTTCTATTATACAGAAACTCATGTTTAGGAAAAACTACAGGCAGTATTTTTGGGGGGGGGGTTGTTTTATTGACTCTATACAAAGAATAAAGCATTGTATATAATTAACACATTTATTCTCTTTCTGTGGGGAAGTGACCCAATTATGCCAATATCTCACTGGTTAGGGTTGATTGAAATATGTCAGATTCAGGAAGGAGGTAGTTTCCAGTAAGATGAACAAAGTTGGGAATTGGGAGATCATAGATCATTCTGATTAGAGAAAATCCAAACCAAATGTCATGGGTACCCCAACCCTAGAAAAGAAGTTATCCCGTACACCAAGAGAGATGGGGCTGTGAGTTAGAGGGCTGCTCATAGTAATCACAGTGGGATTGACACTTCCCCATAATTCCACTCACTGTGAGTGAAGTACCATAATAACTACCAAGTTAACTACCATGGGACTGGTCTATTTCCTGATCCTGCCTCTTGCATAGAGTTAAGGTGGCGTCAGGTAGGGCACCTGGTGTTTCAAAAAAACAAATGAATACTCCCCCCTCCCTCTTCTCTTTCCTTATTCTATGTAACTCACCCCGCTCCCCCGCCCTACCCTGTGTGATACTATCATGCTCTAATTTAGGACTACTCTCAACCCAGGCCTAACTGTGATGAATAGACAGTGTGCTATAAAATGGGGCCAGAATAGGGGGGGCGGAGCCAAGATGGTGGAGTAGAAACAGCTCATCCAAGCCTCTCTGCCCCCAGATTCTCCACAAACTATGTAAAAAAGGACTCTGAAAAACTTCTGGAGCCCCAGCACCCACAGAACGACACAGAGAAGCTAACCTCCCGCTGAGGACAGCCCAGCACCCTGCAGGAAGGACCAGCGCAGTGGTCTGGGAGCCGGCAGCGCGCAGAGCGCAGGAGCCGAGCCGAGCCCAGGTCCACGTGAGCCGAGGTTTTAGCCCCAGGGCGGCAGGGCCAGCAGCCGGCTGGAGGAACCCCAGAACACCAGGAACTGTGGAGACGCCAGAATTATCAACATAGACTTGCCTAGGACAAAGTAAGAGGTTAGTGTCCTATGGACTTTGGGACCTGTATTTGGGGAATGCGTCAGCTCCCTCCCCTGGGGGCTAGAAGCTGCTGAGGAGACACGCCACTGTGTAGTTTTCAGAGGCATTTCCGGCTCCCAGCCTACAAATCGTGGGGAGATCCAGCGATCAGTCTTGGGGGGTAATCGCTCTTGCTTTAACCTCCCCGGATCTGGATTGTGATCTAGGGTGGAAGTTGTGGGTGGGTTTACAGCTTGCCAGAAACGGAAGTTGCCCCCCACACGTTCAGGACAAAAATTCCTCTAGCTGGCCTTAAAGCCATAGTGTGGCAACAAGCCCAAAAGTCAAGCAATTAAGTGGCAACATGCCAAGGCAAAGGAAACAGAAAAATGCAACCCTAGACTCCTATTTTGGGGGCATAGAGCGGGAAAAGGACTGTGAGGTCAGAAGTCCTGCTCCAAAAGCCCCAGGGGAAAACATGAGTGGGTTGCAGGCCATAGAGGACCTTAAGAAGGACTTTAAAAATCAAATAAGAGAAGTGGAGGAAAAATTAGAAAGAGAAATGAGAAGGATGCAGGAAAAGTATGAAATGAGGGTCAACAGCCTGACTGAGGAAAAACAACACCTTAAAAAATAGACTAACTCAAATGGCAAAGGAGGCCCAAAAGGGCAATGAGGAGAAGAATGCCTTAAAAAGTCGAATTTGCCAGATGGAAAAAGAATCTCAAAAGTTCACTGAGGAGATTCATTCCTTCAGAGTTAGACTGGAGCAAATGGAAGCTAATGACTTTATGAGAAATCAAGATGCTGTTAAGCAGATCCAAACAAATGAAAGATTAGAAGGCAATGTGAAATATCTCATGGGAAACCACTGACCTGGAAAATAGATCCAGGAGAGACAATTTAAAAATTATTGGACTACCTGAAAGCCATGATCAAGGAAAGAACCTAGAAATCACCATTCAAGAAATTCTCAAGGAAAACTGCCCTGATGTTTTAGATCCAGAGGGCAAAATAGAGGTTGAAAGAATCCACCGATCACCTCCTGAAAAAGATCCCAAAAAGAAAACTCCCAGGAATATTATAGCCAGGTTCCAGAATCCCCAGATCAAGGAGAAAATACTACAAGCAGCCAGGAAGAAACAATTTCAATATTGTGGAAACACAATCAGAATAGCCCAGGACCTGGCAGCTTCTACACTGAGGGATTGAAGGGCATGGAATATGATATTCCAGAGGGCAAAAGAACTGGGAATGAACCCAAGGGTCACCTACCCAGCAAAACTGAGTATTTTGTTTCAGGGGAAAATATGGTCATTCAGTGGAATAGAGGACTTTCAAGCATTCTTGAGGAAAAAAACAGAATTGAATAGAAAATTTGACATGCAGACACAAGAAGCAAGAGATGCCTGAGAAGGTAATCAGGGAAAAGAAATTAAAAGGAACTTATATCAAAGTTGAACTATTTACATTCCTATATGGAAAAGCAATATCTGTGACTGATGATACCTTTCCACTATGAAAATAATGGAAGAAGGGGTGTGGTCATAATGAATACATATGTGAATGTGTGTGTATATGGTTACAGTTATATATGGATACAGGCATAGGTTGATTTTGTTGGGAAGGGAGAGTACTCAAGGGATGAAATTATGAGGGCAGAGAGGAAAGCGGCAAGAGGAGATGGGGAGAGACATGGTAGGGTAAACTATCTCATGTAGGGGAAGTGGGTGCAAAGGAGGGGGAGAATAAGAAGAAAGGCAAAACCACATTCACATTGAATTTGGTTCAGGGAGAAAATGACATACATACTAAATGGGATATCTCAACCTGCAGCAGGATAGGGGGAAGGGGGATGAGAGGAGGGATGATGGATGGGAGGGCATCCTTGGGGGTGAGGGGAGGTTGGAAGTACCCACTATAGAAGAGGGACAGGATCATGTAGGGAATGGACCAGGTGGGGGGTGGGATGAGTGGGAGGGAATTATAAGCAGCCTTGTACAATATATCTACCATGATAATGTTTTGTATAGCTAGACATGTACAACATATACTGAATTACTTATATCCCAAGAAGGAATGGGTGACAAGGGAGGAAGGAAATGGATCTGAAATTCAAGGTCGTAACATTAAATGTTTCAAATATAAAAAAAAAAAAATGGGGCCAGAATAAATTCTCTCTAAAGTCCCTTCCAATCTGTAAGTATAAAAATGTATGTGACTTCCTGCAGGGACTCAGGCAACCCCAATTCACCAGGCATGGTTCTACTTGTTATTAGATTAGGAATAAGGAGACCTCGGCTTTAGTCCCAGTCATGCCATCGGCTGCTTTTGTCATTTTCCTGAGCCCCAGTTTTCTTATCTACAAAGTGGGGAAGATAATACTTGCCCTACCTACTTCACAGGGTTTTTTTGTGCAGGTTAAATGAGATATTGAACAGAAAGATATTTTGAAAAGGAAGAAGTATGACACAGATGCCAGGGATTATTAGTATGTAATGCAGTCATTTCAGTCATGTCTGACTCTTCATGACCCCATTTGGGCTTTGCTTGGCAGAGATACTAGAGTGGTTTATTATTTCCTTCTTTGGCTCATTTTAGAGATGAGGAAGCTGAGGCAGACAGGATTAAGTGACTTTTCCAGGGTCACACAATTAGTAAGTGTCTGAGGCTAGATTCGAACTCCCTGAGTCTTCCTCACTTTAGGCCCAGCACTCTATCCACTGCACCACCTAACTGCCCTTTTAGTATTTAACCTGTGCTATTCTGCAGAAAACCCCTGAGGTCTGTTATCTTGTACACACACACACACACACACACACACACACACACACACATACATATTTAAGGATTTTATTTCAATATTCCTTTATCATTCCATACATTTTATTATTTTTTATTTTTAATATTTATATTATTTTATGCTTTTAAAAATTCCTCTAAGAAAGAGCTATGGGTTTCACCAGATGGCCAAAGGGGTCCATGACACCAAAAAGGTTAAGAACACTTACTATAGTAGGAAAGGTACTTTGGACAGGACCTCTTTGGACAGGAACAGAAACCTTGCATTTGAATCCTGACTCTGTTCATTAATAAGCAGGAGAATTTGGGCTTGTCCCTTCTTTGTGCCAGGCTTAAGTATCCTCTCCTGTAGCAAAGAGGGAATGATTTTTATATCAGCTTCCTCATACAGCTTGTATGAGGGAAACATTTTGCAAACCATAAAGTGCTAAGGAAATGGGAGCCAAGATTAGTGTAACCTCCTAAGGCTGTCTTATTAAATTGCTGGACAGCATTTATTGTTAGGGAATGGGTGACATTTTATCTTTCATTTTCACATTTGTCTGAGAGGGAGTTAGTGGCATTCTCTCCATGGGAGCGAATCCATAGTCTGATCATTTACCTGTGTAATCAAGGCACCCCTACCAGAGATAGTTCCAGCCTATGCTGTTCTGGAGAAAGGTAGTGTCATGAACTCCAAGCCAGTGGACAAAGCCAGACTTATGCATAAGCTAATAAAGTGGTCGCCTAACTGGTATGATTTCAGAGACATCAGGAATGTGTCTCTCATATAAGAGCATATCCAGAAGCCTGGGGAAATGAAAACAGAGAAGCTTGTAAATAATATTAGAATTGGTTAAAGGGGCTGGGGCAGGGCAGTTAGGTGAAGTAGTGAATAGAGCACTAGGCCTGGCCTAAGGACGACTTGAGTTCAAATCTGACCTCAGACTCTTAGTAGCTGTGTGACCCTGGACAAGTCATTTAACCCTGTTTGCCTTAGTTTCCTCAACTGTACAATGAGCTAGAAAAGAAAATGTTTAACCACTACAATGTTAAGAAAACCCCTAATAAAGTCATGAAAAGTCAGATGTTACTGAAATGACTGAAATGCTGAAATGACAACAAGAAAAGGGGGTGGGGACATATATGCAGGAGAGGAGAAGACTTCGGAGAAACATCGTATCTGCCTTCACTTACCGGAAAGCTTTTCATCTGAAAAACCTTTTCTAGATCAGTCATCAATCAGCCTTTCCAGACATGGCATTCCATGTTCTATATTCCAAGGGTCTTCCTAACTCCAAAATTCTGTATACTTTATGTTCTAAGGTCCTCCCCCACTCTAACACTACATGAATATTCCATTGCCTACATAGTTTATAACACCAATAAATCCATTTTCTCCCCTCAATACTTTGTTCAATGCTCTGTAATGGATATTCAAGTGTTCACTGACAGACTGAAGCCCAGGGGAAAACTTGGCTTTCATTCCTGGTATGCAAAGTATATTTTCCATTAGCATGACAAATGTTGCCTTATGTATTTTCCATTATCATTGACACTGAAATTGGGAGGAATCTCTCACTTTAGGAATCTAGTACTTAGTATTTAGCTGGACATATAGCAGCCACTTAATAAATGCTTTTTTTTTTTACTATGTTCATCCCTCTGATGAGAAAAAAAACCAATTACATTATATTCATATCTTTCTTGTTCAGAGGTCATTTCTCCAATAGGTTCATCTATTTAGAAAAGATTCCTGAATTAGGAAGGAAGGGGGAGCAGCCTCTCTGCAGCAGTGTTTGGGGACAGAGAGTCTACACATTAAAATTCATGTATTTTATATAGGCCTTAATTCACAACCCATTGATTCTTAATTTATGCACAATTCTAACAGACTTGGGCACCCAGTTTCTCGGTTCAAATATCAGACTGAAACAGAAATATTGAAGTATGGCAATGGCCAGAGCCAGAAAGGCTATAACAAACTGAAAGGCTGATAGTGAGGGAGGGAGACAGGAAACCTAAAAAGCAGAGACAAGAACTCTAAAAGCCTGGGGCCATTCTGTATAAGGGCAAACAGCCAGATTCACTTCAATAGTCCTAAGAGCTTCAGTGTCTCACAGCCCAGTGGAATAACTGATCTTTATAATTATGACCATGAGTCAATAAGAAAAGGTTAAATGATGCTCTTCAGGTTCTGTTTAAGGAGGGGTGCAGAGAGGAAATGTGTGATGCATTTAAGAAAAATTTCCACCCAGAGTGGATAAAGTGAAAAAGATTTTGGTGGTTAAAGAAACAAGTTTCAGTCACTCAGGAGCAGGAATATATCTTATGTAAACTGTATCTTCTGAACTCTGGGCATGAGTAAGTTTATTAATAAACATGTGTTGAAGGAATAAATGAGTAAATGAATGCATGAATGAGCAACTTCTATGAGAAACTCTAGGTAAATGAGGGGTCTCTGTGCCGAAACAAAGATAAATGAACTATACACAGTGGAAGTTTCATATTTAATCATTCGACTTGAGGGGGTAATTGCTGATGATTAGAAAAGGAGTTAAAATATTTGGACAGACAAGTAACCATTTGAACTACAGGTAGGATTATTTTATCTTCATAATTATTCCACTTGAAAGATGTTTTAAATAGTTTTTAGTACTTATCGTCTTGCCTTAAAAATGTTCTGGGCAGAATCAATGACCAATGATCCAGCTTCACAGAATTAGGAGTTCAGTATTATTTTGGGAAGGATGGAAGGCACCATGTTCTACTGAACTGTACTTCCTGGATGATTGTATCTTGTTTATCTTTGTAGCCTCCTCAGCTCCAAAGCTCTGTAGAAGATTGAGAAAGAGGAAATCACAATGGACTGGGATAATAAGGGAAGACTTTTTCTAAGAAGTGGAATTTGAGCTAGACTTGGGAGAATAGGAAGGATCTGAACAGGAAGAATGGAGAAGAGGAAGCATAATCTGCTACAGATACTTTCCTTGGGCTTTTTATTGGTCATTGTAAAGTATTTATGTAGTGTGGGTTTTATTGGCCATGAAAAGATGCCTGGGCTATATTGAAACTATTTATTGACCTTTTTGTCATATTGGCAAGTGCTTACACTGAGGAAATCACTGATATTTTGAAAAATAGTAATTAGTAAGGCATACAGTCTCTTAAAGGAGCTTACAATAGAGGAGACGAAAAAGAGAAGGAATTGGTGATAGTAGCAGAGCATAGAGTAGAAATGATTTAGAAAAGGATTAGCATAAAACAGAAGATTAGCCATTTTCTTCTCTGACTCAAGAGTCAGAGACAAGACTCAGAACAAGGAGTGACAGCTGGAAGTTACAGGGGGGACAGATATTATCTGGATGTAAAAAAAAAATCTTCCTAATAATCAGAACAGTCTCAGCGTGGAAGGACCAACCCATTGAGGTACTAGAGTCTTCACAAGCAGAGATCTTCCAGTACAGACTGGATAAACCATATATCTGGGGTGGTATAGAGGAAATTCCAGTACCCTGTACTTTCTATGAGTTGGACTAAAGGACCTCTGACATTCTAGAACCTTCTAACTGTAATTTGCTGACCAGAAGATACCATCTTGGAGCAGGCTAAATTCCACTAAGCCTTATTTTATTAGGCTATGTGTCATCATCAACAATAATACAGGTAAAGTATATTTATCACTTTAAAGCTACTTACATAGAATCATAGAATCTCAAAGCTGGAATCCTAGCACTCAGCACCTAATGGCTGGCATATAGTAGGTGCTTAATAAATGCTTGTTGGTTGATTATCAGAAAGGGAGGGGAATCTGGTTATATAGTCCACATTTGAATACCTCCAGTGATTAGACAGTCATACCATGACAAGCCTCTCCTCTTAATTGGACCTACTAGAGCTTGTGCCCCACTGTTATAATTTAGAGAACTCAGGGTCATCTCCATGAAACAATGAGAAAACAAAGGAAGACACTAATGGAGGGCCTATTCATTATTAGCATTATTAGCATTTTATTAGTATCACATTACTCAGCCTTAGTATAGTAGTATCACATTACTCAGTATCAGCATATTAGTATTGTATTTGTATCACATTACTCAATATTAGTATTATTAATATAGTATTAGATTTACAACTATTAATACAGGCAATTAGGTGACAGTAGACAAAAAACTGAACTTGGAGTCAGGAAGAACTGAGTTCAAGTCCTGGTTAGGACTTGAGCATATATATATATGTATAAATCTGATAAATGCTTAACTGGGTGACCTTGGACAAGCCACTTAACCTCTTTCTGCCTCAGTCTCATCTATAAAATGGGAATAATAATAATACCTACAAGTTAGGGTTGTTGTAAGAATCAAATAATGTAAAAGTCTGCAAACCTTAAAGTTCTATATAGATGCTAATGATTAATGATTATTATCACAATTACAAAGTACTTTCTTTCATATTCACTATTTCACTAGATTCTTCCAAGAATTCTGTGAAGGAAACTGAGCAGAAATGATTATCCCCCATTTGAGATAGGTAGGTAGGTAGGTATATAGGAAGGAAGGAAGGAATGAAAGAAGGAAGCATTTATTAAGTATCTCTGTGTACCAGAAACAGGACTAAACCTTTACAAATATTGTCTCATTTGAACCTTACAATAGTCCTCAGAGGTAGATGCTATTATGAGCCCCATTTTACAGTTGAGGAAACTGAGGCAGACAGAGGTTAAGTGACTTGAAGATTAAGTGAATTTTATAGAGGGTCAATGACTCCAAATGATATTCAACAAGTGGTAAATGATGCCAGTTCAGATCTCCTGGCTTACATGCTATGAGACAGCTCAGACAATTTGTGTGTTTGATAAAAGGTCCAACATTTTAATTGGCACAGGGAGGGGGGAAAGGCATAGAAGTCTGTGGAATGTAGTGGTGGTGATCACAGCTTTGAAAGAACATATGGTGCTGTAGGGCTATTTTTAGGGAAACTTTTTCCATGGAAATGTCAGAGAGTTGGACATGTTAATAACTTCCATTGGATTCACCAGCATGTGGTTCAAACTGATCTTGTTTGATCTGTGGGAAGTGAGATGGTTATTTCCTACTAAACCTCAAATATGTGGTACAGAGGTACAATGTTTTCTGAAGCAGAAGGTCATGAAGGAGACAGTGTGGTATAGTGGATAGAGTGCCGGGCACAAAGTCAGCACAATCTGGGGTCAGAGCCTGCCTCTAATATTTTGATGTGATCTTGAGCGGGTCACTTAACCTCTGTGTGAATCAAACAACTCCCAAGACTTTGACTGATAAATCATACATGGTTTGTAATCTGTACTGGTGAAGGGCTTTGTCGTGGGAGATGTTCCTATGTGAAGAGCTAAACCTGAAGGATCATAATAACTAACATCTATATAGCATTTTAAGGCTTACAAAGTGCTTTATATATGTTCCTTCATTTGATCCTCACAATAATTCTGTAAGTCAGGTTCTACTATTACCATTTTACATGTAAGGAAACTGAGGCAAAGAGAGGTTAAGAGAATTGCCCAGGCTCATACAGCTAGTAAGGCAATATTCAGACTCTGTTCTTCCTGACTGTAGGTCCATGCTACCTGCTAGACCCAGAAAAGAGCTAAGAGATCATTTAGAGATCCCTACCCCCTTAAAGAGGCAACCCTTTAATTTTATGGAAGGAAACTGAGGCAGAAACTTGCCGTAAGTCATACAGAAAATAAGAAGAGCCAGGATTCACATACATTCCCATTCATCTAACTTCACACGCACATGGAATCTTCACTTGTAACTCTAAACAGAAAGAATTAGCATTGCATAGAGATGAAACACAAGCAAAGAGGTCAAAAGGGGGAATTGCTATGAACCCACTTTGGTCAGGTTTCATTTCATCACCAAACAGTCAGAGAATCCCATTCAAAACCTGCCCTATTGACTCTTAATGTCACAGGTTCCTCCCCTCACTTGATGTCAGTAAGAGCTCCCACACCCATTGTGCTTTAAAGTTTGCAAAATAGATTTCTCATTACAACCCCTGTTAGATAAGGAGTATTACATGAGTCTTCCCAAAATGGTGTGTGTGAATCCAGCCTTTATAACTATCATAATGATTTAGCTGTAATAGGAGGTTTCATTATTTAGCAGAATCATAATGTCATAGAAATGTGGGCTATAAGACCTTAGTCATGAAATCATGGAGCCACTGACTATGAGTTCTAGAAAGGGTCTCATATAGCACCTAATATGCCTCCTACTTGAATAAGAATCCCCCTATGACATCCTCCAAAATGTCAGCCAGTCTCATCTTGAACCACACATCTTTCCACTATACTCAATGACAGGTAACTCATTATTTCTCAAGAAGGCCCATCACACTCTTAGCTCAGATTGTTAGTTCTTTCTTTCCTTCAGCTGAAATTTGCAGCTCTATAACTCCTAGCCACTATTCCTCTTAGGTCCAAGAAGAACAAGTATGATATCACTTATGATGCCTCCTTAGAAACTGGAAGACAGTTATCTTGTCTACTATGCCTATCCTTACCCTTCTCTTCTCCAGAAAAAATATCTCCAGTCCTTCTCCTATACTATAGACTGCAATCCTCTCACTATGCTGGTCGCCTTCCTCTATATTATTAAAGCATTTCAAACATTTGAAGACAGGTATCATGATTCCTCTGAATTTTTTTTCCCCTGAGGTAAAACTCTCCAGCACATTTTATTAATGCTTGTGTTGCATGTTCTCTAGATCCCTCAAGGAAGTCGTTTTTGACTTGGGGCATATACACTTTTTCTTTCTTTGTTCAGAATATATTGATAACTGGATCTTAATATTACTGGTATCCTTATGCATTTTACTTTATGATTCAAAAACAGTATTCTGACAAGGGGTCCAGACAAAAGGGTCTAGGACACAAAAAATCTCATTGCCCTCTTGTAGACACATTACTAATGCCCTTCCTGAAAATGTGGCTTACAGAATGATTTGAACACAGTATATCATATATGGCCTCTCCAAGGTCAGAGACATTTTTAATCCAGCTATATGACCTTCACATGTATAGCTGTTCGATTTCATCTTTGCTATGGGGAATTTATGAGAGAACACGCACATGGGATACTCAGGCCAAGGAGGCATTGATGAGTAGCAGTCTGTCCCTGTAGAGGAAACATCGAGATTATACTTCAGAACTGAACCTTGATGTTCATCTTATTAGATTTGGCCCATTTTTCTAGCCTTTCAAGGCATTTTTGGATCCTAAATTTGTCATCCAGTGTATTATTTATCCTTCCCAGCTTTGTCAGCTACACATTTGATACCCGTGCTCTCTACTCTTTATTCAAGTCTGTGGTAAAATTGTTCAATATCACAGAATCATGGATTGGTCCCTGGGGCACTAGGCTGGAGACTTCCATCCAGGTTGAAATTGATCCATTAATGGCTATTTGTTGGGCCTGTCCATTCAACCATTTCTGAATCTACCTAATTCTACTATTGTCTAGAATAATATCATGATACTTTATCAAATGAAATATAAGTAGGCTATGTCTTTGACATTTTCCTGACCTATTAGCCTATCAATCCTGTCAAAAAAAAGGAAAGAAAGTTAGCTTGATTTGACCTGTTCTGAATGAAGCTATGTTGAATCTCAACTGGTTTCCTTTCTAAATGTTAAGCAATCATATCTTAGGTAATGTGTTTTAAGAGTTCTGCCAAAAATCGAAGTCAAGTATACTGGCTTGCAATTTGAAGATTTGATCTTCTTCTTCTAAAAAACTGGCATAACATTTGTCTGTCTCCAGGTCTGCAACATCTCCTTTATTCTCCACTGGTCTTTATTCTCCAGGTCTGCCACAAAAAAAAAGCCTGCCAATTTTCTTTTTAGAATTATGGAATATAATTTGTCTGAACAAGGTAACTTGGAACAATTGAGAGCAGCTAGATTCTCTTAACATCATCTCATTTATCTTAGGTTTTAACCCCACGTTAAAAATCACTTGCTTCACTTTTTAAAGTATTAAATTATCATTCATAAAAATCAAGAATTTCTTGCTTGCTCTGAAATTCTAAAAAATTTTGTAGATCACAGTGCTGGGTCTGGAATCAGGAAGACCTGAGTCCAAATCCTATCTTAGAAAGTTATTATGTGTTGGGGCGGCTAGATGGTGTAGTGAATAGAGCAGTGGCCCTGGAGGTAGGAGGACCTGAGTTGAAATCCAGAATCAAACACTTAACACAAAACTAGCCGTGTGACCTGGGGCAAGTCACTTAACCCCAATTGCCCTACCTTCTCCTCTCCAAAAAGCAAAAAAAAAAAAAGAAAAATCTAAAAAAAAGAAAGTTATTATGTGACTTTAGGCAAGACTCAACCTCTGCCTGCCTCGGTTTCATCAACTATAAAATGGAGATAATACATGGCATATCCCTCCCAGGGTTGCTCTGAGCATGAAATGAGACAATGTTTGTAAAGCACAGTATGATGCACAGTAGGCACTATATAAATGCAAGTTGTTGTTATTGACATCATCATCATCATTAATGTTTTCTATAACAATTAAATCAGTCCTTTCCCATGGCTTTTAACTTGAGGTCTTTGAAGCAAAACAAACAAACAAACAAACATATTTTGTTAATTGTACATTTTCAATACAATTGCCTTCCTTTGCCATTTTATGCACTTAAAAGTTTAGAGATTGGATCTTTAGTAGACTGCCAAAGAGGTCCAGGACCCATACAATAAAATAGTAAAGAACCCCGGCTCTCTACCAAGATTTTTCATTTATTTTCTAAACTCAGCATCAATTCCCTCCTTCTGCCTAGTTATTCTAAAACATACTCCCTTTAGAATAGTAATTCTACTTCTCTCACTATTGGCTCTTGCTCAAAGGTTCTTTCCACCATGTTTCACCCAGGTGGGTTTGAATTTCCTTGCATTGGTATACCTTCTTCATATAGAAGGCACACCACTCTTCCTTTTTAATAGAGAAATCCTTCCAAAGCCATATTCCAATCATAAGGCATAGCCCACCAAATCACAGAGATATCTATAAGGTCAAATGTACTTTCCTGCATTGTTTACTTTGCTTATCACTCATATTTTGTGCATTTCTATAAATATAAGTGTATTTGTATGTATTTATATTTGTATGCATGTATACTTGTGGGCAGCCAGGTTGTAAGAGCAAATGACAGCCAGACAAACATACTATGAGGCTTTAAGGAGTGATAGATTATTTTAGGGGCATCTAAACAGGCAGTACAGCAGATAGAGCACCAGGCATGAAGTTGGGAGAAGCTGAGTTCAAATCTAGCCTCAGACACTTCCTAGCTGTGTGACCCTGGGTAAATCACTCAACCCTGTTTGCCTCAGTTTTCTCCTCTGTAAAATGAGCTGAAGAAGGAAATGGCAAACAACTCCAGCATCTTTGCCAAGAAAATCAAATGGGGTCATGGAGAGCTGGTCATGACTGAAATGATTCAAAAACAAAAGTATATATAAATTCAGTGCTATAGTTTTGTCATGGACACTCTTTTTGACAGTTTTCCTGTGAATTACTAATTGGCTCTAATGAAATTCTGTTGTCCCTGCTACCCCACTGTGATGTCTGACTTGGTAAATATACTTGGGCAATTTTCTTCTTTTCCCCTACTTAATAGTACTTTATTTTTTCCAATTACATGTAAAGATAGATTTCAACATTCACTTTTATAAGATTTTGAGTTCCAAATTATTTTCTCCCTTCCCTCTCCCCTCCACAAGATGGCAAGAAGTCTAATATAGGCTCTACATGTACAATCATATTAAACATATTTCCACATTAGTCATGTTGTGAAAGAAGGATCAGATCAAAAGGGAAAACCACGAGAAAGAAAATGAAGAGGGAAAATAGGGCAATTTTTTTCTTCCCTCTTTATTTTTAATTTATAATTATCATGATCAAATTCTGAAAATCCCTGTCATCTATATGCATGTTTTAAAATGTATAAGTAGACATATATTATATATACATCTCTTTCTCTATATATATGTGTTTGTGTGTGTGTCTTTATATGTATTTGTGTGTATAAATAGATACGGATATATAATTTTTTTAATAAACAACAACCCTCATTGAAAACATTCTGGGTGGTAAAAAGTGAACTGATCTAATTAAAAAGCATTCCTTATCTTGCTAATTTAGTCTTCAGTTTTTTAGTCTCTAGATTGTGTTTGTGTGTGTGTGTGTACCTCATTTGGTACATTCTTTCCCTGGTCAAGAACTCATCAGGAATATATTTTAAACCTGGGGTCTCCATACTATTTTTTCCTTACACATTCTTACCAGTAATAGGCTTGTTTTTTTTTTAAAAGCTAATGTTCCTTATGTATGTTTATCTACAAATGGCATAATGTATTACTGTACAAATATATTATGTACATTGTGACATGTACTCACAAAAGAAATTTAGAAAGAGTGAAAATAGATATAAAATGATTAAAATAGTTTTATTTATTTATAGTCCAAAAATATTGCTCTCACTAAAAATAAAAAAAAAGTGTGTATGTGGTTATTTTTAGTGAGAGCAATGTGACTGAATAAGCTTTATTATTTTCAGAAATGTTGTTTCAACTCTTTGTGATACAGGGATTTGAAGGACAGGTTGTAAGTTAAGATTATTTCAATATTTGCTTTGAATCAGGCTGCCATGACTGAAAAAGATCCTTCACAAAGATATATGGCCCCAAATGGGACAGGTACCTCATTGGGCATGATTACTAAATCATGATACTTATTTTCAATTTCTTACACTAGTTATGTAATCCAAGAATCTCAGCATTCAGGTGATTACTGAAATTCAGCTTGGAAATTTCCATCTTCCCCGACTGGGGGTGGGGACATGGCGTGATCTCCGGAGGTCCGATCTCAAGTCCAGAGGGTGACTTCCAGATGGGGAGGAGGGGGCTTTGTTAAGTCACTGCCAAGTTGCCCAAATAGGCCCAGGTTTCTAGGCGATGCCTGGCCTTGTTCTTTTGCTTTCAATCTGTCTGATGAGTTTGCACTGCTTGTCTGATGGTAGATGGTTTTGGTGATGCAGTGGAGAGATAATTCTGTGTTCAGCTGCTGGAGCCTCAAGCCCATTGGCAGGAGCATCCCTCGGATACTTGCACCTCAGGCTGGTGTCTGCTTCTTGCTTTCACTCCTACTGTGGTTCCCAGGCTTGCTGCAGTTCCTCCCCCGAGGCACCCCCTCCCATACAGGAGCCTTCCTTATTCTTCTCAGGGTAGGGAGAAGAGCTGGGGAGGGCAGCTATGACTTTGCCTCCTTCTTGCATGAAGAGCAGAAGTCAAATAAAGTGTAAGGTGTATGTTGTTTCTGCATTAGAGATCAGGGCTGGGTGGGAAATGACTGCCTATCTCCCTGTGACTGACCATGTGTCATGGAGCACAGCTAAACAGTCCATCCTTGGCCAGACCTGGGAAAAGAGGGAGCAAAGAGAGGCAGCGTTTACAAAGAAAAAGAGTAGAGGTGATCAGCAGTGATAAAACTGTGTTACTTTATTTCTAGTATTTTTCCCAGTCCCAGGTGGGTCATCTTGCCACTTCTTGGGGTCACTTTGGAGACCATTTGCTTAAGTCACAGTTCAGAAACTTAAACACAGACACTATCTTCTTAACCAGGTCTTCAATTCATATCTGCTTTTTCACTCTAAAGCCCTTGCCTCAGTTAGCCGCAATGATAAAACCAGCTATGTTACAAGTTCTTCATTTCTTTCCCCAAATTTAACCCTAATGATGCTTTCTAGGTTCCTTCCATCAGGGTCATCTCTCCCTATGTGAATGTCAGAAGTGAGTCAGAATCCTCAGGTTTGGAAACTCCTGGAAAGTTCTGTTTCATCTCAGACACCCTGGGAAGAGAGCAGACCTCTCTATGTTCACAACAGATTGACATATGGCTCCCTCGTTACCCCTCAGCAGGGAATCACCAACTACCTCTCCCTTTTTCTTTCTTTGATCATTTCAGGATGACCTTTCTCCTGTTCAAATTACATTGTCATTTCTTAGAGCAAAACAGACTGCTTCCTCCTCAGCAGGTCAGCTCAGCGATCTATGAGAAAAGCCTCACCCTAATTACAAAGCTCCCAATGTTCACTGGGTCCTTCCAAATGAGTCTTTCTTCCTTTCTTTATCTGGAATGGATTCCTTCCTCATCTCTGCCTCTTAGAAACCTTAGATCCCTTCAAAGTTCAGAAACTATCTCCTCCTATGTCTTTTCCTGATAACCCAGTTTGTGGGTGCTTCACCAACAAAATTATCTAATAGTTACTTTGTATAATTTTATTTGTATTTTTATGTGTATTTGTCACTTCCCCTAACTAAATTTAACCTCCTTGAGAGTAAGGATAGCTTCATTTTGTTTTTGTATCTCTAATGCCTAGTATGGCACTCAGCACATAGCAGGAATATAGAAAATTTTTGCTGAATGATCGAATGATTCTTCTTTTTGTCTCATAATACAGATTAAAATTCTCCTCTGCTTCTTTTTTCTTTCTGCTTTTCCTATTTTTCTTCATGTTTTTCACTGCTACTTGCACTAGTAGGTGGGGGCCCCAAGAGGTGGCTACTACCTCCAGTACCTAAGGGTAACATTGTGGGTCCTAACTCCTAATATGATAGCCAATGATCCCCAACTATTGTTCTTCCCATTAACAATCAACATGTAAGGTTAATCAGCTTTTGTTGTTCCATTGGTTATTCACGTCTAACTTTTCATGATCTCATGGACTATACTGTCTACGAGATTTTCTTAACAAAGATAGTGGAATGGTTTACCATTTCTTTCTCCAGTGGATTAAGGCAAAGAGAGGTTAAGTGACTTGCCCAGGGTTACAGAGCTAGTGAATCTCTAAGGTCAGATTTGGTCTTTCTGACTCCAAGCCCTGTGCTTTATCTACAAAGCTACCTACCTGCCTTAATTAGCTCTTAGCAAAGGCATTTACTAATATAGTATAATAAGAACAGTTGGTACAAAATATTCTCCCATAACCCTGGGGCTCATTTTCCCTCAAATACACACACAGTTTCCATAGATAGAATGAGCTCAGACTTCAAATGCAGTGGTAATAAGGCATACATGACAAAAATAATTCATTACTCCTAGTATCACAGAACTTGGAAGTTCTTTCTTCCTTCATAGAGTCCATATGCAACTCTCTCTGAATAAAATGCCTCTGCTAAGCTGGATCCCAGGTTCTGCTCCTTTCTTGGGTCCATAGCTGGCTCTCTTCTCTATGTAAAGGGTCATGCCCCTTGAAATTACTTCACTCCACAAGCAACTCTCTCTGTATCTATTTTAGTGTGTCTCTAAGATAAATATACTGGCTCCTACCAGTCCAGTAGTTTTGATTACATATTCTATATGGTAGGTGGGGCAGAGGAGAGAAAAAATCCTTGTTCTTCCTAACTTCTCTCTGGTGAATGTATTCTTCCACAAATGCCTTCTAATACTTGAATTTAAACTTTTCAACTTTTGAACAACTTGTTTCTTTTATATATAGGGCTAATGAGTATGATAAATTCTCTCAGCCAATCGTAAGATATTTCCTGTGTGACCTCAGTTGCCTTCATCCAAGAGCCAAGACCTTATAATCCTCTCAGACTGACCAAAGCATTTATTCACACATTTGTGGTGAATAAACTGGAGGAAAACTCCTCAGTGACTCTTTTCAACTTTGTGATTACATTTTGAACTGTCTGTAACATTATTGGAGATTACTTAGATGTGTACATGCTGTTTATTCTATTACTACATTAACAGACATGGAGAAGGAAGCTCTTTCCATTCCATATTCTTTTTTTAACCAAAAAAATTAATTTTATTTAATAAACTCATTCAAGAACTTTGCCAAGAATTAAAGTCAAAGTCATTGGATTATAATCTGAAGATTCTACCCTCTTCATTTTTCTGAAATTTAGGACCAATATATACATATCCACTGTTATAGCATATCTTCCATTGCCCACAATTTTGTCAGTTATTGCTGATGGCAATTCAGCAATCACATCACTCAATTCTTTCACTTCACTAGGATTATAGGTCATCTATGCCTGGTGATTTGAATACCTTGAGGGCAGCGATATGCTCTCTGTCGATCACCTCAGTTATCTTCAGCTCTAATTCATGGTTTACATTTTTGCTCTGTCCTTTCAATCCAAAGGCTGTTCTCTTCTCAAGCATCTCTTGCTTATTGTGTCTGAATGTCAAATTTTCTATTCAACTCTGGTTTTTTCCTCAAGAATTCTTGAAAGTCCTCTATTCCACTGAATGACCATATTTTCCCCTGAAACAAAATACCACATTTTGTTGGGTATGTGATTCTTGGTTTTAATCCCAGGTCCTTTGACCTGTGGACTATCATATTCCATGCCCTTTGAACCCTCAGTGTAGAAGCTGCCAGGTCCTGCGCTATTCTGATTGTGTTTCCACAATATTGAAATTGTTTCTTCCTGGCTGCTTGGAGTATTTTCTCCTTGATCTGGGAATTCTGGAATGTGGCTATAATATTCCTAGGAGTTTTCTTTTTGGGATCTTTTTCAGGAGGTGATCTGTGAATTCTTTCAACCTCTATTCTGCCCTCTGGGTCTAAAACATCAGGGCAATTTTCCTTGAGAATTTCTTGAAGGATGATTTCTAGGTTCTTTCTTTGATCATGGCTTTCAGGTAGTCCAATAATTTTTAAATTATATCTCCTGGATCTATTTTCCTATTGTGATATTTCACATTGCCTTCTATTCTTTCATTTGTTTGGATCTGTTTAACAGCATCTTGGTTTCTCATAAAGTCACTAGCTTCCATTTGTTCCAGTCTAACTCTGAAGAAATGAATCTCCTCAGTGAGCTTTTGAGATTCTTTTTCCATCTGGCAAATTCGACTTTTTAAGGCATTCTTCTCCTCATTGCCCTTTTGAGCCTCCTTTGCCATTTGAGTTAGTCTATTTTTTTCCTCAGTCAAGCTGTTGACTCTCATTTCATACTTTTCCTGTATCCTTCTCATTTCTCTTCCCAATTTTTCCTCCATTTCTCTTATTTGGTTTTTAAAATCCTTCTTAAGGTCCTCTATGGCCTGTAACCCGCTCATATTTTCCTTTGGAGCTTTTGGAGCAGGATTTCTGACCTCACAGTCCTCCTCCTGTTCCATGCTTTGATCCTCTTTGCCCCCAAAATAGGAGTCTGATATTGAATTTTTCTGTTTATTTTGTTTCCTTTGCCTAGGCATGTTGCCACTTAATTACTTGACTTTTGGGCTTGTTGCCACAGTAGGACTCTGCCACCAGACAGGGGAGTTTCCGTCCCAAACGTTGGGGTCTTCTCAACTTCCAGAGGTATTAATTGGGTGGCCTCTATGAAGCCTCCACATGCTCTGGCAAGCTGGACACACACCCCAAGACCTTCACCCCAGACCACTATCCAGATCCAGGGAGGTTAAAACAAGAGCGATTACCGCCCCCCCCCCAGACTGATTGCTGGATCCCCCTACAGTTCGCAGGCCAGGAACTGGAGCTGCAAAGGAAGCTGCAAAATGGCGGCTGTGCCTCCTCTCCTCAGTGGCTCCCCCCGCAGGGGAAGAAGCTAATGCGTTCCCCAAATACTGTTCCCAAAGTCCATAGGGCAGTAACCTCTCACTTTGTGCTAGGCATATCTGTGCTGATAATTCTGGAAACGCCACAGCTGCTGGTGTTCTGGGGTTCCTCCAGTGGGCTGCTGGCCCTAACGCCCTGGGGCTAAAACCCAGACTCACAGGGGCCTGGGCTCGACTCCCAGAATGCTGTGCTGGACGCTTCCTGCAGGGCTGCTGGCTGTCCTCAGTGGGAGGTTAGATTCTCTGTGTTGTTCTGTGGGTGCTGGAGCTGCAGAGGTGGTTCAGAGTCCCCTTTTACATGATTTTGAAGTGGTGTGGGCTGGAGCACTGTGGAAGTGCTGTTTCTACTCTGCCATCTTGGCTCTGCTTCCTCCATTCCATATTCTTTAAGGAACATTTAATTCTTTCCAATAACCTAGAATAAGGGTTCTTAATTTGGGATCAGTTATATATTGATGGATTTCAAGGAATATATGAACTTGGATTGAAAAAAAATACATCTTTATTTTTACTAACATCTAACTGAAATTTGGCATTTCCTTCCATTAGGATGTTATTAAAAAATTATTCTGATAACAGGTCCATAGATTTCAGTTCACTTCTAAAAGTGTCCATGATGCAAAAAAAAAAAAAACCATTAAGAAACTCTAGACTATAGAGCTAAGAAGCATCCTTCAGTATTTTTATATTTTCTTCCATGAAGGAGAACAACTTGCCTTTTTTGTGTAGATGGCTGTTATCAGGTAATTATAGAAATTCATGATTTTTCTTTTTGTTAATGTTGCTCGGTTATTTTTCAGTCATGTCTATCTCTTCATGACCCCATTTGGGGCTTTCTTGGTAAAGTTAAGGAAGGGTTTTGCTATTTCCTTATCCAGTTTATTTTACAAATGAGGAAATTGAGGCAAACAGGGCTAAGTGACTTGCCCAGCACCACATAGCTAGTTAATTTCTGAGGCCAGATTTCAGCAGGATGATGAATCTTCCTCACTCTAAGTCTCACTTTCTGTTTATTTTATCACCGAACTACCCTAATTTCTTTTAAGTTACTGAAAAATTCCCCCTGAGTTCTGAACTTACTGAAAATGAAATCCTGAGTGTTCTCTTCTTAGTATCCTTTGTGGTCAAAGTCTATGACCCTGAGTATTAGAACTGAATCCTGACCTCAAGCCTTTGATTCCTAGTCCTGTGATCTTTCCAGTAGAAGAGATTAGAAGTCAGTCTTCCAAGGGGTATGGGAGATTCACATTTGTACTGGAATTGGGAGGGCCTCTAGAGTTCATTCCATCTCTAAGGTTCTATGAATCTGTAACTCTTTTATGCTTCCATTTAACAGAGAGGACTTTGGGCCTGGTGTGTGTGTGTGTGTGTGTGTGTGTGTGTGTGTGTGTGTGTGATTTGTTTAAGCTCATGCTGTGTACCAGAGGCAGAAGTGAAAAAGGTTCCATGTCTCTTGACTCCTAAGTCAAGAATCTTTCACTGCTTTGGGCAGTCTAGACTTTGGTGGTTTGCTCCAATCCATGTACGTCTGTGCTTAACATGCAGTAGGGAGAAAGGGCCCCATCTTTGGAGTGAGAAGTCCTGGATTTGAATCTCATTCCTGATACTTTGTCACAGGCATGAACTTGGAAAAGGAAGGGATTGAATTAGACTATCCACTTCTAGAGCCTGCGATGAGAACTTCATGTTTTTGTGAGGAAAGAATTTTGTAAAGCTTAAAGTATCAAGAAACAAACAACAATGACAAAAAACAACAACAAAAGCATCAACAGGCAGCTAGGTGGAGGAAGACCTGAGTTCAAATTCAACTGCATAAACTTACTAGTTGTGTGACCCTGGGCAAGTCATGTAACTTTGCCTCAGTTTCTTCATCTGTAAAATGATCTGGAGAAAGAAGTGGCAGTGAATTCCAGTATCTTCACCAAGAAAATCCCAAATGAGATTGCAAAACATAGAATTTAAGTCTTTCTTTCCTCCTTTTCTCCTTCCCTCCTTCCTTCCTTTCTTCTCCCTTCCCTCTCTTCCTCTCTCCCTCCCTTTTTCCTTCTTGCCTTCCTTCTTTTCCTACTTCCTTCTTTACTTCCATCCTTCCTTCCTTCTTTCTCTCCATCTCTCCTTTCCTTTTGTCCTTTCCTTTCTCCCTCCCTCCTTATTTTCTTCTTTCCCTTCTGTTTTCCCTCCTTCCTTCTTTTCCATAGCACCATGAACAGACTTTTTGGAAATTCACCTCTTTGTAGACACGCATTGATAAGTATAAGTCTAATTAGTGTTTCCATCACCCTAGTCAGCGTATGTGACATATACTGTAAGTAGTATAGTTCTTATCTGGCTCAGCATAGAAATTATTAAAGAAATATCCCCAAAGATATATTTACAAAAACGTCATCACCATTTCCAAGATCTGTATGTCATCAGTGGGGGGATTTCCTTGATCCACTTTCATCACAGCCCCTCCAGGCTTTAATAGATGTTTTTCATGGGAGTTGTTCGGGTTCAAAAAGCTGTCACCCTGTGGACTACCTGATGATAAACCTCTCCAAATTTGCTAGGCTAGTTCTCAAACTACAATCTACCTTTAGGCCTGTATTCAAAACTCAGTACCACCTACCAGAGTACATACTTCTTGGATATAGTCTTTAAGAGCTCAGCCTCTCCTACACACCTCGTAAGGCAATAAAGGATGATATTGGTAAACCAGTTATGACAGAAAATGCTCCCTCTCCCATAGTACATTTTGGCTTACAAAGGCCTTTCCCCACATTGAGCCTGGGAGGTGGGCTACCATTTTACAGATGACAAAACTGATGGTCACTCAATTCTCACTTCTCAGAGGTCATCAAAAATTATGAAGAACAATAACAGAGGCATATTTAATTGCAAAAAACTCTTGAAAATTTAGTTTAATTAACTCAGGCAATCTTAATGCTGCTGTTACAGCAAGCAAAGAATCTGAAGTAGTGAGAGCCCAGTTGTAACAATACACAGGTAGCTTCCCAGCACAGCAGGAGACAAGAAGGATGGAGAAGAAAGAAGCTAATGGGCTACCTGTTCACATCTAACTCATTTCAATTAAATCTAATTTCTATAGCATTAAAAATTTATAAAGCGGGGCGGCTAGGTGGCGCAGTGAATAGAGCGTCGCTGGAATCAAAGGACCTGAGTCGAGCCCGCCTCGACACAATCCCACAAACAAAAACCTAGCCGGTGACCTGGGCAAGTTACTTAATTGCCCAAAGCGGCTAGGTGGCGCAGTGAGTAAGAGCGCCGCCTCGAGTTGGATGACCAGATCAGATCCGCCTCAGAAAATGAGCACCCACGAAAAATGACTACGTGTACCTGACAACACAAAAAAAAAATTTATAAAGCACTTTCCTTGCAAGAACTCTATTTTGGGGAGGGGGGCAGGGGAGGGAATAGAGGTAGGGGCAATTATTTTTTACCTCATATTATGATATTTTAAAAATTAGGCTCAATTAAGTGAGTTGCCCAGGGTCACACAGCTAGATAAGTGGAAGCTGATATTTCAATTGGATCCAAGTTATTCCTGTCTCCAACTCTGACACATTTTCTTCTCACTACAGCACACACATACACACACACATACACATACACACACATACACACATTTATTAAAATCCTGCTACGTGCAAGGCTGTGTGCTACTCACTATGAAAGCTGAAAAAGATGAAGACATGATCCCAGTTGTAGGAGGATATGGCCTGAATGCAAATAATAATGATAAAATTCCACCTAAATGCATGAGATACAAAGTACCATGCATACAGAAGAGAGAGGAATCACTTGTAGCTGAGGGGGCAGGTGGGTCTTACTGGTGGTCAGGGAAGGCTTCTGCTGAGTAAAAGGAAAATGTGACCCCTGAGATAGGCCTTGAAGAAAGAGATGGAAAAGTACAGGAGACCACTGATTCCATAGTCAGAAAATCTAGATTCAGATCCTATCTCTCACATTCCTACCTGTGTAATCTCAAGCAATCTATCAATAAGTATTTATTAAGCACTTACTGGGCTCTAGGCACTGTGCTAGGCACTGGGGATACAAGTAAAAAGAATGAAACAATTTCTATTCATAAATAATTTACATGCTAATAGGAGAAAAATTTCTTAATCTAAAATGGTCAAGTTGTACTAGATGGCCTCTTTCGGCTTTAGATCTATGATTCCATGAATAGGTAGGATTTCAATGTAGGGAGATTAGGATTAGGGAATTTCAGGTATATAGGCAGAGGTTCCCAAACTTATTGGACCTACTGCTCCCTTTTAAAAAAAATTTTCAGTGCCTTGGGAATCTCTAACCTTTTTTTTTTTAATTTTCATCATTTCAAAAAATATTCAAAATATATTATAATAAGATATATTCAAAATATTTTTAAAATAACATATCTTTAGTTATTTATTGTATATTTGTGGGGGGTTTCCTACATTGAATTTTTTTTGTCTTTTTGGAGGACGGAAGGCAGGACAATTGGGATTAAATGACTTGCCCAAGGTCACACACTAGTAAGTGTTAAGTGTCTGAGGCCAGATTTGAACTTGGGTCATCCTTCCTTCAGGGCCGGTGCTCTATTCACTGTGCCACTTAACTGCCCCCTACATTGAAATGTTGATGATGCAATATTGCGTCATTTAACTGTATAGTATCATATTGTAAACAAGTCATTACACTCACACATTCCTGCTGATACATGCTGGACTTCCCAACAAGGTACATGATCACCTGTCAACACTTGATTGTTAAGACCTGTTAGCAGATTTGACCAGTGTATTGGTTATAACTTGCATTTTGTGTGTTTATTTGGAACATAATGTAACACTACAACTTTAACTCTGTTACCCAACAGATGAAACATGTGTGAATGATTTTTCCAAATTTTCTTCTCTTCTCTTTTTTTTCCTTTTGCTTCTCTTATTTTTATTCAACACCCTTAGTTGCACTTGAGGTTACTACCACCTCCCTGGATTGTTCCAGTGCCTCCCCAGAGGATAGTATCACTTACTTTGGGAACCTTATCTATGGATGATAAAGGCAAACAATGGAGTCAGAAAAACAAGGTGATGGCAAGTCACTCAGATTGTATGGGTCAAAAAAAATAAATGAAGCATTGAGTTGTCTGTGTGAGTTGAGGAAAATTAGATTCTTCATCTCACATTCACACACGTGTGCATGTGTGCACATGTGTAAGTACACATATACTCATGCAGAGTTCGGTTTATGTAACCACAGAAAATGAGGGGTGAATAACAATAAGGTAAGGAAGTACAGACATGGCTACAGACTTTCCTTTTAAAAAGTTTCTTTAATGAAATATTAAAGAACAATTAGATTATAGGTCACACCTTAGTGGTCTTTAAAAAATTGGATACTACCTGGGGACACACACACATGCACACACACACACATGCACACACACACACATATACACACACACAGAGTTGGAGTTCAAGAAGCATAACCTCTGGCAACAGAGAAGAGTGCTACCAAGCTATGGATTCAAGAGGGAATTAGTCCTGGTCATTGAGAATTGTTATAGAAAGGAACAGACCTGGGAAGTTCAGCCAAATGACTTGCACAGCAGATATGCAGCATTCAGCACTGTGAGGATGATATGAAAAGAGAAAGGGCTTTGGGGCCCTGAAGTTGAGTTGCTTCAGTCATGTTCCTTATATATGTGCCTAATTAACAGCATACTCTAAGTTCCTGTCCTCTCTTCCCACTGCCATTGTGTATATCTGGGGGAAACTGTGCCCCAGGTTTACAGAAAGAATATTTTATATCTATTATTTTTACTGTATCATTTAATAATACCTGTTTTGAGCTAACTGTTTCTACTGGCTGATTATTAAAGGTAAAAGCACCAGTGTGGGCTCTTGGCCTGTGTTTTAGGAATGTGTATAACCTTTGAACCCAATTATGCTGTTATATCTTCAGTAGACCCAACTCATGAGCAAAAGTTTGAGCTGGGGGCTAGCTCCCAGAGGGAACACTGTCAATGCAAGAGATGTTGGAGATAAGAATTTATAATTCAGTTCGTGTGGGGTGTGAGAGAGAAGGAGGAGACAAAGAGTACTATACATGTATAAGTCTAAGTCATTGGGAGACAGGTGGTGCCAAATCCTGCAAGGGCAACTGTGGGGTATATTGCAAAGAGCTCTGGATTGGGAGCAGAGACCTGGTTCAAATCCTGACTTTGTTACTTATGACTTAAGTGACTTTTGGCACATTACTCCTCTGGGCTTCGGTTCCCTCATATGTAGAGTGAGAGACATGGAACAGATGATCTTCAAGGTCATTTATCCCTGCAAATCCCATGAACTCCCAGTTCTCAGACACAACTAACACTCATTCAGACCTGATGAAGAACATTTCATTTAATTGCAAACACCTTAGAGAGTCTGGAGCAATCCCAATGTTGCTTTAACAGCAAATGATCCCCTGAAGGCTCATTAAGAATCTGAAGCAGCAACAACCCAGTCAGAGCTAATGTGAGGGTAGCTCATTAGTGCAGCAGGAAGTAAACGGGACCAGAAACTGATGAAGGAGCCGTCAGAAAAGACTTTCTCCTCCATCCTGAAAGTCTTCCCTTTTGTCTCCACCTGTTAGAATTCACCGACCCTTCAAAGCCAAACTTTGGTCGCTCCCTCTCTCCTAGGAAACTACTAACCTTCTCCAGCAATGGCACTCACTTAAGAGAAGTCCTGGTAATTATTCATTATGCACACACAATGATTGCCTTTCTTCACCATCCATAGAAGCTGAAAAAGGACATTTTAGCTGAGGTCAAACATTTGGAAAAATTTTCACAGTGGCAAAGACAATTAAACTTTGTCCAAAAAGTGACTGAAAAAAATGACTGCTCTCTTCAATGTTTAAAAAGGGGGGAAAATTAAGTATTTGCTATATTCAAGGTACTGTGCTTGATGCAAATATGCAAAAATTGAAAGTAATAGAATTCCTGCCCTAGAATCTAGGGATAGAACAGGAATAGAATCCTAGAGGAGCTTGGCATGAGAAGTAGAACCTATCTACCTATCTTTAACTTCACTGGATCTATTATCTAAGTAGAAATAAGCTCCTGGAGGGCAGGAACTAATGTTCATTAGGTCTGTGTATCCCCAAGGCCTTGTAATTATTATTATTATTATTTTTGCTTTTTGGAGGGCAGTTGGGGTTAAGTGACTTGCCCAAGGTCACATAGCTTGTTTTTGTGTTGAGTGCTGAAGATGTATTTGAACTCAGATCCTCCTGACTCCAGGGCTGGTGCTATATTCACTGCACCACCTAGCCTCCCCATGGCTTTGCAATTAAAAGTGCTTAAGAAACACTTGTTGAATTGAACTGAATCCCATCAGTGTAAGTCCTCCATCCAATAGTTCAGACCTAAACCCATCCTTACTATCTAATCCTGTGTGATTTTTGTCCTTATCCTGCTGCAACCATCCATATAGGGTCCACATATAATTATATACAAATCAATTATTACAGAGAGGTACTAGCTGCTGCAGAGAGCTAGGTGACGCCATAGCACATAGAGCACCAGGCCTGGAGTCAGGAAGGTTCATCTTCCTGAGTTCAAATGCTGCCTCAGATACTTCTTAGTTGTGTGACCCTGGACAAGTCACCTAACCATGTTTGTCCCAGTTTCCTCATTTGTAAAATGAGCTGGAGAAGGAAATGGCAAACCGCACCAGTATCTTTGCCAAGAAAACCCCAGATGGGGTCATGAAGAATCAGACATGACTGAAAATGACTAAACAAAAAAATTCTTTTGTGATTGAACCAAACTAGAAACTAGAGGGCTGCCCATCAATTGTGGAATGGTTCAATAAGTTGTGGAACATGAATGTGACAAAAAACTATTGTGTTGGAAGAAAAGACAAAATAGATGATTTCAAAAACACATCTCAAGACTTATATGAACTGATAGTGAATGAACTAAGCAGAACCATAAGAACAATTTACACCAAACATCGATATAAAAACAAACACTTTTGAAGACTTTATGAACTAATGAAAAATGGAATGAGCAGAAGAACAACTTTATAATATAATTTTAAAATAACAACATTGTAAAGACAAACAATTTTGAAAGTTGTAAGAACTCTGATCAATAGAATGACATTCAATGATTCTTGGGAACTGTTGATGAAACATGTGATTCATGACAGAGAGGTAATATTTAGAGTAAAGAGTGAGACATATAAGGAGATTTTTTTTGCATATAATCATTTAAGGAATTTGTTTTACTTTATTCATATTTGTTACAAAAATTGCTTTCCTTTACCTTTTTTGCAATGAGGTGGGAGAGAAAATACATTTCTGCTCATTTGTTCCCCATGGCAATGTGGAAGGATGCTACTGATATGAAATGTTGCATGCATTTTCAGTTGAGGTGACTGTATTATTTTACTAAATATTTTACTTTTAATAAGAGACCTCTCAGGAAGTGGAAGTACTGTATATATATTTGTAATATATAAACAAAACACACTAATGACTTTTTGAGAGAGAGAGAGAGAGAGAGAGAGAGAGAGAGATGTGGAAATAGAACTGACAAGACAGCAACTTATTAAATGTATGGGATAAGAGCCAGTGAGGAGTTGAGAATGACTGTGAAGTCATAGAGCTTCCTGACTAGAATAGCAATGGTGTCCTTGAAAGAAAGTGGACAGTTTAGAGAAAGAGTGGGTTTGGGGCACGGAGAGAGATAATTAGTTCTTATTTGGACATGATGAGTTTAAAATGTTTATGGGGCATCTAATGGAGATGATGACAATAATGATAAAGCATTTATTAAGTACCTACTACGTGCCAGACATAGTAAAAAGCATGGGATATGAGTATAAGAAAGAAAATAAGTCCTCACCTCCAAGCAATTTACAATTTAAAAGGGGAAAAGAACACATAAAAAAGGGAGTGGGAGGGTGGACTACCCTTGAGGAAGAGGCATGGAGGTCAGGTAGACTAGCAGATAGAATGCTGAGCCTGGGGTCAGGAAAACCTAAGGTCAAATCTGTCCTCAGGCAGGTGCTAGCTGTGTCTTTATGGTGTCTTCCTCAGTTTCTTCAACTGTAAAACAGGGATAACAGTAACAACTACCTCCCAGAGTTGTTAGAAGGATCAACTGAGATAATATTTATAAGTGCTTAGCACAGTACCTGGCATAAGATAGACAATAAATGCTTATTTCTCCTCCCCTTAATGGGGGAACTACTTGAAGGTCAGGGGAGGGTGATTAAGAGATTGAGGATGGTAGTCTGAGTGCAGGCAGCATAATCTGGAAATGATAGTTGGGAAGCAATGTGGAGGCTTGATCCAATAGGCAGCTGGTAATACAGGTCTGTAGCTCAGGAAAGGTTTGGGCTGGGTTAATCAAATTGGATTTCCAAAACTCTAAGATTTGAAGATACCATGCATATCTACAGGTGATAATGGAACCAAAAGAAGCTGATGAGGTCACCAGGAAAGAAGGTTGAAAATCTTTCTTTGGATGAGTCTATTTCTCTCTGTTTTATGCTTCACTTGGTACTAATAATCAGAGGGTCACTGAACACTAATATTCATTGTTACTTCTTTTAGGGATTTTAATATGGTTTTGACATGCATGGGATAGACTTCAAGCTTTGTTGAAACACTTTTTTACAGTAAAAAAAAAAAACCATTACATGTGCCATGGGATTTTATATTCTTTGCACCTTTGGATTAAGTGTATGAACAGAAATATGCGGTCAACTGTAGAATATCATTAAGGAAGGCCAGGCGGTTCTTTTCATACCTTCATTAAGGATGCCTTTGATGCATATCTAAATCCTTTTCATCAAGATTTTGTAGAGATGGGGAACTAGAAATATGGATTGAATGTTATTTTCTTAGTTGCCTTCAGTGGCGGGAGTTATAATGAGGTCTGTGATTTTTCCCAAGTCTTCAGTACCTTCTCCTCTTTTAGGTATTTTGAGAATCAATCCTGTTACACATCACTGAGTCTCCTCCAGCATAATAGATCCCCCTGACACTTACCTTGTGTCTACTTGGTCAAGTCAGTTTTCCCATCTTGTCACCATTTCTACTTCATCCCTTAAATCAGAGACTGTGATGTGAGGGTCCAAATTCGTCAGTTCCTCTATCTATTTTGATAGAAATATTTCCATACCTTCTTCCTTATTTATGTACAGACCCTATTTCTTATTAACTCTTTTCCTTCTAGTTTTATTCTTAAATTCCCTGAGCACAACAATAGTACCTCATATTTATATATCACTTTAAGATCTGTGAAATAGGTAATATATTCATTAGATCCTGATAACAACCCTATAGGGCAAGAGCTCCTAGAACCCTCATTGTAAAAATCAGGCTTGGATAATGTGGGTGACTTGCCAGTGGTAAGTTTACAAGTAAGTTTACAAAACAGGTTTGTAACCCCTATAGTTTTATGATACAGGATAGAAAGTAAATCAAGGTCAAATAAGGTACTTTGAGAGAAAGACAGACAAAGAGAGACAGAGAGAGACACAGAGAAAGACACTGAAAGACGCACAGAGACAGAAAGAAGCAGAGACAGACAGAAAGACACAGAGAAAGAAAGAGGGATAGAGACACACACAGAGAGAATTCATCTAGAGTTTTTCTGATAAGGACTAAGGAAGGCTTCATAGAGAAAGTGGTATCTGAGCTTAATTTTGATAGGTGTTATTTTAAAAGATGGGGATGTGAGAAGACGGTATCTCTTTGAAGTATGGGGTATAAAGCATGTGAAAAGGTATGGGAATGGGGGAAGTCAGGAAGATACAGGGTTCCAATAATGGGTTTGTCTGTCTAAGACATGGAATACATTAAGGAAATACTAAGAATGGTAGGATCATAAAAGCAAAGATTTAGAAGTGAAGGAGACCTTTGGAGAACACCAAGTTAACACTTTCATTTTATAGATGAGGAAACCAAGACATAGAGAGCTTGAGTGCTTATCCAGAATAACACAGCTAGTGTTTGAGTCAGAATTTGAACTCAGATCCTTGTTACTTCAATTCTAACACTTATGTCATCTAACTGCCTCATTAGGTGCTAAGCGCCAGATTGTGGAGGGCCTTGAATTCCAGAATGAGGAGTTTATATTTTATTCAGTAGATAATGAGAAGCCAGGGAAGTCACAACATTCTTGAGTCTCAGTTTCTTTACATGTAGAATGAGGCAGTGGGACTAGACGGCTTCTGAGTTTCCTTTGAGTTCTATATCTATGATTTTACTATCCCAAAGTTTGGGGCAGATCATAATAGAAAATTAAGAAGCTACCCCTCATCCCCAGCAAGGTGTGGAAGATGTGATGAAGAAGGTAGAGAGCATAACTGCAGTACTTTGGGCCTATCAAGAACTTTCCTCATTACCCTGTGAGGGCAAAGATTATCATCCCCATTTTACAGATGGAGAGACTGAGGCTCATAGAGTAGGAATGATGTCCATGATTACCCAGTTGGCAAATACCAGGGCTGGGATGTGAACCCAGATTCCATATCCAATGGTCTTCCATCAGAACTTACAGCTACTCTAATAAGGTAACATTTAGCAATACAATGAGTCCTACCTCTTCCATGAACCTTGTATGGCACCACTCATGTCCATCCTATTTTCCATCCATCTATTATCTGTGCCACATCGTTTGCTATTTCATTATATACTCCCTGGGGCTGGTCTGATCTCCTTGCTATGATTAAGAAGGCGGCATCATGGAATGGAAACAACCCTAAGCCTGGGTTTGAATCCTAACTTTTTCCTATTTCTGTTACTTCCCTTCCCTAGGACCTAAGTTTTCTTGCCTATGGGATGTATTACAGGGTTGCCATTTCCCTGTAACCTCATCAATGCCTCCTGCTAATATTAAATCATATTTCCAAAGACTTGAATTTTTATGGACTTCCTTCACAACAATCCTGTAAATAAGATCCCATTTCAAAGATGAGGACAATGGGATTCAGAGATTAAATGATTTGACCAAAGTCATCCAGTTAGAACAACAGCTCAGGATTCAAACCCAGGTCTCATAATCCCAAGGCCAGGACTCTTCTGTCCTACCATACTTCTGAGGAAATGGAATTGAGCCAGTTTCAAATATCCCTCACCCCCTTTACCCTTGGCCTTTTTGACAATGTAAAAGTGCCAAATCAGCTTTTAATCTCCATCCCATTTTTATTTTTTTCTATACCGCTTTCCTTTCTCTCAAGCAAACTCAGAAAACCTGAGATGCTGAAGGAGAGATTGCACTGTCCTCTCTCTCTGCTTCTTGTTGGCATCCAGACTGAAGCTCCAAGAATCAGAAAGAGAGAACTCCTGTTGGTCTTTCCAGATCTTCCCCATAGCTTTCTGTGCTCCTTACAGAACTTAGAGAAGAATCCAAACTTTGGCTAGAGAGTAAGGCAGTTAAATCAAGGGAAATAAGACCAAAAAATCACATATCAATAGATCTTACAAATCTGAAAAAGTGAGTCCAAATCTTGGACTTGATGGACTGTAGGCTCTCTTTGTATTCTAAGGATCTATTGACCACTGATGGGGTTCTTAACCTTTTTTTGTATCATGGATTCCTTTGGCTGAAGATCTGGTGAATCCTATGGACCCCATTCTCACAAAAACATCTTTAATTATGTAAAATAAAATACTTGGGATTACAAAAGAAGCAATTATACTGAAATGAAGTTATCAAAAAAATTAAATTCATAGACCCCAAGTTAAAAAACCTTGATTTAACCCCAGGTTAGGAAAATCTCAGGTTTCCCCCTCTACCTTCTCTTTCTAGATCATATTCCTATGGGGCTGAACTCTCACTAGCTGGTAGTATTAAGATTCTCATCCTTTCCATGCACACAGTCTTGAGAACTACGAACTGTAAGATGCTAATATAAATGACATGTTTATGAGGACCTAAAACCATTCCTAACTAATGAGTTATCACAGAGGGGCTCCATGGGGAGAGGGGGATGGACCCTACTGAGACTCAAAGCATCACATAATTTGTCAGAACTAATTAGGAGGCAGAAAGACACTTGGGGGAGCAGACAAGGTTGAATACTGAGCCAGGCCTCTATTCCTGTCCCCAATAGGCCTTCCTCAAAATTGGGCCAAGTCTTTTAACTTAAATACTTGACTTTGAGGTTGCCTTAGTTGGAAGAAAAAACCCTCTTGAGATCTGAAACCTGACCTATTAATGCATAGCACTGAGTACAATCATCTCCCAAATTAGTGAGAGTAGGGCTCCAACCTGCTTAATGGCAATTGAGTCTAGCCAGAAATGTACATTAACATTTTTTTCTGGTGTAAATTGTCTTATTTGAGGACAAAATTACTCATGAGCCCTTAGCATCTTAAACTTCAATCCAACTCATTCCCTCCCTTGGCTTCAACTCCCTTCTCCATTATATACGTTACTTCCCCATCTATCTCTCTAGCCCTTTCCCAGGCTTCATTTCTAGTTGCTACAAGATCACTTCATCAGGATGTCAACATCTCAATATCCAGAGCCAAACTACTTATCACTTAATCAATCAGTCCCCCAATTTCCCCTTTTCCCAACTTCCCTAATTCTTTTAATGTCCCAATTATCCTGAGAGGTATATGACTCAGTAGACAGATTGCTAGACTTGGAATCACAGAGTGTTGAGTTCAAATCTTGTCTTTGATACTTAGTATTTGTATGACCATGGGCTCTTCTCACAACATCAGAGTCTCATTTTCCTCATCTATAAACTGAAGGAATTAGACTGGACGTTCTCTAAAGGCCCTTTCAACTCCAAATTTGGGACTCCTGATTCAATAGTGAATTGAATTTTTTTCTGTACCAGATTGGACAATAAGATTTACATTCTAAAATGTCATTATGGCAAAGAGTAGTGACAAGAGAACCAAAGTCAGGCTTCAAGTTCCACTACTGACTATAGTGTTTGACTCTGGGTAAGTTGTTTACCCCTCAAGTGGCCCCCCAATCAACTCCCCAAACTATATATTATAGAATAACAAATGATCTGCATCAGGAGAGAGAATCTACTCCTTGGAGAATTTCCTCTGCCAATGAAATGAGGAGTTCCAAGAGAAATGTATTTTAGATATAGATGCTGATGATGATCATATAATTTGACCACAGATCCAGAAAAGTAACTGTGGGAGTCTCATGGACAGACTTGGCATAGTGGGTGTGTAGTCAACTCCTTGATGATCAATCTAGGAAGGCTTTCATAGAAGACCTAGGATTTCAGGAGCTGTTCAGATCACAGGAGAAAGATGTCCTAGTTAACTGGAGGTGGAGGATGAGGATAGTAAGGAGATAACAATAGTTATAAGATTGAACTCTGTGATTCCTTTCACCTGTGGTGCTCTGTGGTTCTAGAAAGGCCAGCAGATATCTGAACAGGTATCCCCTCTACCATATTCCTGGTAACTTCTGCTGAAGACCACCAGTGAAGCTGGATCAACAACCCACTCAGATGGCCCATTCACTCTATTATTATACTCAATACTTGTAAAGATAGTGAGTGAGTAGTTATGGAGGCCTGAAATACCTGCAAATGGGAGGCTAACACTAGCAGATCTCTCAAGTTCCAGAATTAAAAGCTGTACTGGGCAAAGGCCCATCCAGGGGTCCATACTGAGTTCTTATTTAGTATACTGAGCCCCCAGGAGCTAGGGAGAGGACCACTATGCTGCCTAAGGAGAGGCCAACTGGCCCATGTCAAAAACTGAGCAGATCAGAGTTTCTGTGTCCACCAGATTGAGATGGGGCAGCGGAGTGATGGAGATAGCTCCAACTCAGAAGATTTTCAATGTGAGCATTTCCACTTAAGGCATCAGCAAACACTAAAAATCAGGGTTTGATTTACCCTTTTGCTGATTGTTTAGATTTTAAAAAGTGATAGAGAAAGTGTTCATGATGCAGATTAAACTTGAAAACACGCCGTTTTTTGGAGAATTGCTTGTTAAACTTATTGTACATTTTATTTTTATTTTTTTCTTAAATACATGTGAACCAATTTTCTAACATTTAAAAAAATTTTGGGTTCCAAATTTTCTCCCTCCCTTCTTCCCCTTCCTCTTCCTTGAAAAAGCAAGCAATAAGGGGCAGCTAGGTGGTGCAGTGAGTAGAGCGTCGGCCCTGGAGTCAGAAGGACCTGAGTTCGGATCCGGCCTCAGATACTTAATGTACACACAAACAAAACCTAGCTGTGTGACCTTGGGCAAGTTACTTAACCCCAATTGCCCTCCAAAAGGCAAAAAAAAAAAAGCAAGCAATTTGATATAAACTATATAAGTGCAGTCATAAAAAACATTTCCATATCAATCATACTGCAAAAGAAACCAATTAAAAATACCAAGAACAATAAAGAAAGTTTAAAAAGTATACTTCAATTTGCACTCAGACTCCTTCACTTCTTTCTCTAGAAGTGGATAGCATTTTTCATCATTAAGTCCTTTGGAATTGTCTTGGTTCATTGTATTACTGAGAATAGCTATCATTCACAGAGGATCATAATACAATACTGCTGTTATTACGTACAATGTTCTCCTGGTTTTGCTCACTACATTTTGTATCAGTTCATGTAAGTCTTCCCAGGTTTTCCTGAAAGCATCCTGCTCATCATTTCTTATAACACAATATTATCACTTGTTAAACTTTTTTTTAGCACATTGCTGAATAGGGCCCTGAGTGACTTTTGCTCTTTTAGCCTGGATAAGATCATATATTTTAAAAGAATAACAAGTTGTACATAATAGATTTGCAACTTCATTTACAATCATCTTTTTCCTATTTTATTATGTCATGTAAATGATTGTTTTATTTCTTAAATTCAGAACAAAATAAGGAAAATTTTTAAAACTTTTCAAACAAACCTAACTTTGAAAGATCTCTGATTTAGTTGATTTGATTTTAGCTGCATGGTGACCATTTCACCTATACAAATCACAACCCCTCCATCCTTAGAGGCCAAATTCATGAATTGCTATAGCCCCAAAATTCACAGCCTGACTTTCAGCAGAGTTACCTTATTTTAGTTGACTATTTGGTTGGTCCTTAGACAACAAGAACACTGTCCATTACTAGTGTATACATTTTTCTAGATTCCTAAGACCTTTCAGGGTTTGAACATATGAAGGAAGGAAGGAAGGAATATATGAATGAATCAATAGATGGATGGATGGATGACGTTAAGCACTTACTGTATGTCAGAATTTTCTATGAGAGTTTTAGCAGGATAGGAGAAAGGGTTTGGTCACTAGATGACTATAGAATCACAGGATGTCAAGGCTGGAAGGGATCTTGGGTTATGGAACAAGAACATTAAGGAGAGAGAGAGAGAGAGAGAGAGAGAGAGAGAGAGAGAGAGAGAGAGAGAGAGAGAGACAGAGAGAGAGAGACAGAGAGAGAGAGAGAGACAGAGAGAGAGAGACAGAGACAGAGAGAGACAGAGAGACAGAGAGACAGACAGAGAGAGAGAGACAGAGAGAGAGAGAGAGCTTAGAATAAAGAATAAAGAGAATATCAATCTGAGAGGGCCTTTAGAATATAGACTATCAGGATCACAGGTGCTTAATAGATGCCTACTGCTGTTTTTTGATGACAAATTGGGAGATGAATGAGTATAGAAAGTGCTTTGTAAGCAGTAAAGTATAATCAGGTAAGAGATTGTTATCTTTGGGTCTAAGAGATGCCTCTTTTGAGTTGTGGAAGGTAGAAGCTATCACAAGGCCAGGGCCAGGGCCAGATCATTCTCCTTAATTAGCAATGCTCAGGCCATCAATCAAACGATATTTTCCCTGCTATTGAAGACCTAATGCCTGGTCATTTCAGGCTCAGCAGAATGCCCAATTATATTTGATTTACACCATTGTCTCTCATTCAGCTCTGTTTATTATGCAGGGAGGAATCTGGGCTTTCAAAGGTAAAGCCATTCATTTGTCCTTAAGTAGAGTGTTCCATGCTGAAATAGGAATTTATGTAGCCTTGAATGGAGAGCAATGGCCAGTTGTTTAGGCTTAATACAAGTAGAGCCCCATATCTTGTGGGGAAAAGCCAGGTGCCAGATGAACTTGAACTACCTCTTGTCCAATCAATCAAAAACCATTCAGGATAAAATATTAGTTTCCAAGAATCTTGAAAAAAAGAACCATTTAGGCCTAGCATTTTCTCTACAGCTGTGGATATAGCCCTAAAATGGAAGAGTTTTTAATGTTTACCCACATTAGACTAGAGAAAGTAAGTTTTTTGAGGATAGGGACTTTAAAAAATTTGCTTATATACCTAGTGCAGAACCATAACCAAGATGGAGTAAATGGAGCTTTCTCTTTGGGTGCTGCCCTGGTGTGAGGAGTGGAGACATGGCTCTGGAAGATTCTCTAGGGGATGGACTGCCCCTTCTAAACATGCCTGTTTCCTCCTACCTCAGATTTTCCTCTGTACCTCTATGTCATCTTTGTTGCTGCTCATTTCAGTCTTGTCCAATTCTGTGTGACTCCATTTGGGGTTTTCTTGGCAAAGATACTGGAATGGTTTGCCATTTTCTTCTCCAGCTCATTTTAAAGATGAGTAAATGGAGGCAAACAGGATTAAATGACTTACCCAAGGTCACACAGCTAGTAAGTGTCAGAGGACAGATTTGAACTTGCAAAGATAAGTCTTTCTGACTCCAGGTCAGGCACTGCATCATCTATGTCCACTCCTCCACCATTTTAACTGCACTGTCTCTAGTTTCAGCAAGATTTGCAAAGAGCAGTTGCTTAATAAATGCTTATTAAGTTGAATTGTAATTAGAAACTTTAAAATGCATGCCCTGTGTTTCCCTGGGCTTATTTGCTAAAGGAAAACTTTGTTGATATGAATGGGTGTGAGGAAGTTCTTACCATGCTCATCTAACGGGATTTTTTTCAAACAGAGATGTAGCATGGCCTAGTGAATAGAAAGATGGCCTTAAAGCAAGAAAGCTCTGGGCTCAAATCCTGTCTCTGATTTATATTTACTATTTGAGTCTGTGCAAGTCACTTCTCAGTGCTATAGGCAGCTCTCTGATTCTGAGTTGCATTGGCAGAGAGAGTCTCCTTACCTTGGCATTCCTTGTACTAGTAACATCACAGGTCCAGTCCTTATCTCAATCCATCAAATTGGTAGGTCAAGGGAATGAGTAGAAATGATGTACTTGGTTTTAGCAGTGTTCTCCACCATCATGGGGGATGTCCTGCACTAAAGTCAGATAGAAGATAGACCCCCTAGTCCTGTAGGGGGTGAGGTCCTCTAGATGCTCTTCTTTGAGGATGAAATTGGGCTAATTGCATCAAATTCTGGATCATTATAAGGTCTCTTTCAGAGGACAAAATTGAGCTAATTGCATCAAATTCTGGATCATTACAAGGTCTCTTTCATTAGAGGATCATAATTTGAAAGCCAGAACTGAGATTATCTAATTCCTCTATCATTAAAATGAGGAGAAGACTGAGTCCCAGAGAATTGATATGACTTGGCCATTTTCCCACAAGTCGCCTAAGGGGCACAGCTGAGGTCTCAGCCCAGGCCCTCCAACTCCAGATTCATCATCACTCTTTTGGCAATGCTAAATATAGGCCTAAAACAAGCCATCTGAGAAAAATGAATAGATTAGAATGCCTATTTCCTAGGCTCTGACATACAGGTGTTTGGCCAATCTCTGATTCTATGTGGCAATTCATGTATATTGGACATACAGTGGCGATGGACAGTAAGCTGGGCCCAGAATTGAACAAGAAAAGGAAATGACTGGGTTGCACTAGTAGAGTTGTGCAATATTTTCAAGAGTCCCAAACTGTTCCCCAGCACAAAGATCCAATGATCAGAAAAGGCCGTCATGGGAAGAAAATGAGACATAATAGAGGGACATCCTAATGGCTGTAGTAATCCCCATGGAATGTGAAAAGATCTAGAGTCGGGGTTCTCAACTTTTTTGTAGTATGCCTCTATTTTGGCAATATGGTAAAACCTATGGACTCTTCAGAATAATATTTTTAAATGTATAAAATAAAATATATAGGATTACCAAGGAAACCAATTATATTGAATTCCATTTATTGGAATTCACTCTTCATCTGCAATGTTTGTCCCATGGCCTGTCATATTGAATAAGAAATTGGCCAACCACTCATATGCCAAAGCCTAGGAAATAAGCATTCTAATCTATTAATTTTTTTTGTATGGTTTGTTTTAAGCCTAAATTTAGCATTGCTAAAAGAGTGATGATGAATCTGGAGCTGGAGGACCTGGGCTGAGACCTTAGCTCTGCCTCCTTTACCTCTGCCAGGATAAGAATGTCTCTTCTATAGGAAGGCCTTCAACATAGTACCCACCGTTCTGAGGAGGGTTTATGGGAAAAGCAAGGATTCCTAGCACCCACCACAGAGCTAGGGCTTGCATATAGTGGTGCTTAATAAATGTTTCTTGGATTGGAATGAATTGTTCAAGCATACCACAAGATAAAAAGGCATGGATGGGCTTTAATCTGCCCTGATTCAGTGAAGATCCATGTCAGTGAGGTCATACTTCTACTTCGACTGAAATAGTGAAATATAAGGAAAAACTTCTTGATAATTGGAGCTACCCAACAATAGCTTAGATGGCCTTGGGAAATATTGAATTCCCAGTCACCATAAATATTTAAGCAGATTTCCTAGAGATGTTTGTGTAGCACCTCCTAGGGAATTATTTCCCCAACTCACCTAACGTTAGTGGGCTGAGATCCCAAAGAAGGGTTGACTACTTTTCACCTTAGGATACTAGGTATAATCCTGATGGGATAGGGTTGTTTCTAGCACTGTTGCTCATAAGTCCCAATTCAGTATACTGCCCATAAATTATCAATTAGCCAGTCAAACTTAATTGACTTTTAGGAAGAGATATTTACCATGGTGGGGGATAGTAAGAATGGTTGGTACAGAGATATCTCCTCAAAGTCTGGGATGTATCCTTCCACAAGAATACACAGTGTCTGTGGGGAAAGGGCTCGAGTTTGGGAGTGTACATGTGGAAAAGAAGTGATTCAAAGCTTTTTGTACCAGAAGTCCTCTTCTGTCTTTGGGGAGTGCTCACTTAGGCATGTGGTGCCTTGGAGCTTGGTGCCCTTGTAGAGTGCTGAGCCAACCTTCCTAGATATGCCTTGTTAAGGTGGGCCTAGGATCCATTTGTGAAGTTGGAGAAGTCTGTCTTTGGTAAATCCATCCTTCTATCCCTGTACCCATCTCTACAACATGCTCCTTCTTGCCTTCCTTGATAGAGGTTCAGGGTCCTTAGGCTTAGGCACCACCTCCCTCAAATCATGGACTCAGGAAAGAGTTCAAGGTCGGTTAGTTACATATACCTTTGCATGAATTTAATTCTATCAAGATACACATACATATTTGCATATATGCATGCACACATACATATATATGTATTCATACACATGCATATATGTACATCCATGCACATACATACATACATACAGGTCTGTATTTATATGTGTATATGCCCGTACATATATATACATACTTAAAATATCATACACACATCCCTACCGATATCCATATACAAATATACATGTTTATATCAACATAAGCACACACATACATAGAATCAGTAAAGGGACATAGTGAATATAAGTCTAGCCTTGGAGTCAAGGAGTCTCAAGTTCAAGTCTTGCCTTTGACAAGTCACTTAATCTCTCAATGCCCCAAGGCAACTCTCTTAAAATGGAAGTCTGCATTGGTGGAGGGAGTTTCCACACCAGGAATGCCCCTGTACTGATGAAATTACAAAATTGAGCCACTCAGTAAGAAAAAAAAAATGTCAACCATGTTCCCACTTCCAGGCTATGAATTCTGTGAAGAATTGGGCTGCACCTTCTCTAAATGGTGCATCCCTCCCTTTCCTGAGCAAAATTCTGCAAACCTTAGGGAATATTTGTGGAATTGAACTAAGTCCCTGTTTTTGTGTTCCTTCCTCCAGGGGGATTTCCATTTTCAATTCAAGTTTACTGAAAAACTACTATGTCGGAGGCCCAGTGCCAAGCCCTACAGGAGATAAGTAACTCATAATAGAGACTCTCAAGGAGTTCTGAAAGGAAATAAAACCTCTAGCAGATAACCATAATTGAAATCAGCCTGGGACTTCTGATCCAGAAGAGGGAGAATACAAATTCTGTAATTTCTCAAAAAGAAGCACACAAGTGAGTGGTTTTTTGGGTTTGTGTGGTTTTTTTTTTTTTAAATTTATTTATTTATTTTTTGTTTTTTGTTTGTTTTTTTGAGGAAATAAGGGTTAAGTAATTTGCCCAGGGTCACACAGCTAGTAAATGTCTGGGAGTAGATTTGAACTCAGGTCCTCCTGACTCTAGAGTCAGTTGTTCTATCACTGAGGCACCTAACTGCTCCCATGTAGGGCAGTCTTCTTGGAGGAGTTGGAGTTGGAGCTGAGCTCAAAGGGCCAAATTTTAAGAGGTGGAGAAAGGAAGGAAGGGTACTCAAACCCAGTGATCAATATGAGACAAGGAACAGAGGAGGTGAGTAAGAATGTCCATTTTTGTTGAAATGGAGGCTCTAGTAGAAGGTGAAGCAGAAAAAATAGATAGGGGCCAGATAAGAAAGGGCCTTTAATGGCAAACTAACGAACTTAGACTTTAGGTAAAGGGCAATGGGGTCTCAGGTAAGAAGTAAGGCTTGAAGAATCATTAAGACCCTATGAGTCCCTCTCTGGATTTGAGTCATGGTGTTGACCCTGTGAGGCACTCAGTGAACCTCAGTTTTCTCCTGTATCAGAACTATAAGTAGTCATTAATTTAAGATCACACTGGCACTATATGCAGGTTGGACAAGAGGGGAAGCAATTAGATACAGGATGCTTGCCCATGGAAGGAGTAAAGAAAGTCTGACCTTGAGTAAATCTGGGCTATTACTATGAAGAAAGAATCCTGCAATCTGTGAAAGGACTCTCAGGGATCAGCCAACAAAGAGGTTAAAGATTTAAGGGACAAAGAAATTTCTGGTGCCTCTGAAGTCATGCCAAGTACTCGGCCATGTTGATGTCTCTGTTTGAGTCCATCTCAGCAATTATAGGTGCACTCCCACCTCAGAAAACTGTACAACTGACCATCCTATTCCCAGATGCCAGGGTCAACAAGACCTTCCAGGTGGGACTGTAGGAGTCCTAGTTTTCAACACACTAACAGGAAAGGACTTACCCATCAAATTAAGAGTTGTCTCCCTCAAACTGATACTGCTTAGAGGTCTTAGCACTGTTCCATTTATGCTATTTGTCATTAATAAAACCTCCAATACCATAAACAAAATAGGAAAGCAAGAGTAGTTTACCTGCCAGATCTATGTAAAAGGGAAGAATTTATGACCAAACAAGAGATAGAGAACATTATGAAATGCAAAATGGATAATTTTGATTAAATTAAATTAAAAAGCTTTTGCACAAAGCCAATGCAATAAAGATTAGAAGGAAAGAAGATGGGAAACATTTTTTACAGACAGTGTTTCTGATAAAGGCCTAATTTCTAAAGTATATAGAAAACTGAATAAAATCTACAAGTATACAAGTCATTCCCCAATTGATAAATGGTCAAAGGATATGAACAGGTAATTTTCAGATGAAGAAATAAAAACTATTCATAGTAAAATTTAAAAAAATGCTCTACATCATTATTGATTAGAGAAATGCACATTAAAACAACTCTGAGGAACCACCTCACACCTATAAGATTGGCTAATCTGACAGAAAAGGAAAATGATAAATGTTGAAGGTGTGGAAAAATTGGAACACTGGGGTTGTTGGTGGAGTTATGAACTTATCCAACCATTCTGGAGAGCAATTTAGAACTATGCCTAAAGGGCTATAAAACTGTTCATACGCTTTGATCCAGCAATACCACTACTAGGTCTGTATCTCAAAGAGATCATAAAAAAATGGAAAAGGATCCAGATGTACAAAAGTATTTACAGCAGCTCTTTTTGGAATTGGATATTGAGGGGATACCCATCAATTGGGGAATGGCTGAACATGGCTGAACAAGTTGTGGTATTTGAATGTAATGTAATACTACTGTGCTATAAGAAATGATGAGCAGGCAGATTTCAGAAAAACCTGGAAAGACTTACATGAATTGAAGCTTAAGTGAGCAGAACCAGGAGAACATTATACACAGCAATAGCAAAATCATGAAATAATCAGCTTTGAGAGACTTACCTCTTCTCAGCAATGCAATGATCTAAGACAATTCCAAAAGATCTATGATGGAAAATGCTCTCCACATCCAGAGAAAGAACTATGGAGTCTAAATACAGATTGAAGCATTCGTTTGTTTGTTTTTTCTTTCTCATGGTTTTCCCCTTTTGTTTTGATTCTTCTTTCACAACATGATTAATGTGGAAATATGTTTAATATGATTGTGCATGTGTAATCTATATCAAATTACTTGCCATCTTGGGGACAGATTAGTGGGGAGGGATTAGTGCAGGGAGGGAGGGATAAAAATTTTGGAACTCAAAATCTTATAAAAGTTAATGTTGAAAACTATCTTTACATGTAATTGGAAAAAATACTATTAAGTGAAAAAAAGATATAGTTCAAACACCTGAAAAAAAAGAGAGACTATAACTGAAAATACAGTGATTGTTTCTTGACCCTGGGGAGTGAGTAGAATAAAGGAGTCAGTTTAGAACTATCTAAGAGAGGAAAAGGAAAGAAGATCAGAGCAAGAGGTTAGAGACAAATTATACAAGGCTTTGAATGCCAGGCTGAAAAATTGAGTCAATATGACAGATAGTAGGGAATAATTATATGATACTATAAACTCTAAAAGGGTAGGTAGCCATGTTTTATTTACTTTATTTTTATTTTTAATCCAACATCTGAGATAGTACTTTGAACATAGAATAAATGCTAGTTGACTGTTAAAAATAAAATAAAATATCCAAGTTTGAGGGACACTGAGGGCATCTAGTCTGGATTGTAGCTGAGCAGAAGTATGCTTTGTTACTTTCTGGACAGATCCAGCCCCTGCTTGAAGACTTCCAGTGAAAGGCAGCTTAGTACCTTCCAAAATACCCCAATTCTATTTCCATATGACATGGCTAAGTATTAGTACCTTTGGCATAAGGACTTATCTTATAGACTCTATGCAGAGCCTCTGAGGGCATCCTACTTCAATAGCATTTCAACAATTTTCTTTTAAATTAAGTACTTATTAACTAGAGTAACTAGGTGGTATAAGGGACAGAGCTCCAGGCCTGGAGCCAAGAAGATTCATCTTCAGGAATTCAAATCCAGCCTTAGATGCTTAATAACCACGTGACCATGGGCAAGTCACTTAATCATGTTTGCCTCAGTATCCTCATCTGCAAAATGAACTGGAGAAGGAAATGGCAAACCACTCCAGATGAGGTCACAGAGAGTGAGACACAACTGCCTCACAACTCACAAATGACTCAACAACAGCAACTAGCCAGCTGGGCAATGGGAAATACTTCCCAATTCAGGAAAAGCTTTTGGGGGCTCTAGACCAATCCAGTCCCCATCTCTCTGGAGAGGGGAAATCCCATGCTGACATTTTAAAAATGCCTCTTCTTTCTCTGATGAGAATAAAGGGACCCATTTGAGTAAGCGCATTTAATAGCAGCAATTGGAAAGACTGAGAAAAGCCTTTGATTATTTTAGTTTTTTTTTTATTTCACCAAAAAAAGATTGTAGGGAATGGATTACTTTTTCTCTTTTTGTAATTTGCTGCTATTTCATCTTTCCTCCTCCCTGTAATTATCCCATTGGAAAAAGAAAATAAACTGCTTTGGGAAGAGCACCAGCTAGCAGGGACTAGATTATCTCAGGAGTTGAATACTCCATGGTGTGACAGTCTCCCTGGGGCTGGGGAAAAGGAAGTTAATTTTTTCCCCCAGGAGATATACACTCGATTTTATTTTCTCTCATTCTACTGGTAATATGACTTTGAAGAGTCATAACTTCCCTGATACTGTCTTCTTCCTTTGATAATCAATGCAGCTGGTTACAATTTAACCACTGTCTTGCTTTTTGACCTTGGCCGAGAGTCTTGGCCTTAATCCCCTTAATAAAAGGATTTATTCTGTGAAGTTTGGATTCAGTCAAAGGCATGCACTTGAAGACCTAGAGGGCAAGGCTGCAGGTTCCCCACCCCTGGACAAGATCCCCTTATCACTTCTCGGAGCATTCCTGTATTAGGATCTTAGATCAAGATGGCAGGAACCTTAGAGGTCATCAAATCCAGCTTCCTCATTTACAGAGGAAAAATCTAGGGCCCAGAGAAATAAAATGATTTACCCAGGGTCACCTAGCTATTAAGTGTCTGAACCCAGGACTGCCTTCCATATACCATTCTACATCTCATGTCCTCTAGGGTGTTGGAGTCAATGATCAATAAGCTCCATTTTATATTTCATTCTAAGACCTTTCAGGTTCATGGGATTGTAGAATGTTGGAGCTGGAAAAGACTTAAGAGAGTATACACTTTGGTCAGATCTCAATTTACAGAAAAGAGAACTGAGGTCCAGAGATATGATGTGATTTCCCCAAAGTAGAAATAAGATCCTCTGACCAAGAAACAACCTTCAGGACTAGTAAGCAATGATCTCTCTGTACTCTGCCCTAGTCAGACCATGCCTGGAGTACTGTATTCAGGTCATTTCAATACAACACACCTTTTATTACTACCTGCCAGGCACTATACTCAGAACTGGGTTCAGTTCTGGGGCCATAAATTTCAAAAGGCATCTTGAAAAGCTGGAGACCATCCATGGGAGGACAAGTGATATGGTGAAGGGCCCTGAGAATATGGCATATAAGGATAGATTAGCAAAAGAAAATGAGGAAATAGAGTTCAGAGAAAACACGGGAAATAGAAAGTCATCCACTCTGGAGCATGAGGGTTAGTGGGAGGCACAGAGGGACAGTGCATTGTCAGCTCTTCACAGCAGCCTTGTGAAGGATTTAAGGTTCATGGGATAGAGATGACTGTTCTTACTTTACAGGTGACATAACCAGGATTCAGGGAAGTGAATGTCCCAGGACCAAATTGGGAAAAGAGCCAAGACTTACCTCTGTCTTCTGACTCCTGTATCTTCTCATGATACCTGGCTTTCTCTGTACAGGGCCAGTCAGAAATCTGTCTGAGAAAAATAATTCCAGGCATTTGTATGCAGGGTGACATCCCCCTCCTCCGATAACCGCTCTCACTGACCATAACTGCCTTTTTATACTTACCACACACTGTCTTGTGCTGTACCATATCTTTGAAAATCTTATCTCCCCAACTAGATTAGATTCAATTATGTAAATGTTTATTGGAGGCCTAATATATATGAGAGGCCCTGTGCTGGGTGCTGTGGGAGAAGATAATGATGAATAAGGGACAGTGTCCATCCTGGGGAACACATGTTCTAGGAAGAGATAAAATTTGTAGAAAATTAAATATAATGTATATAATATCATACATATATCATGCATATGATATATGATACATATTTATAATAGCAAGAAAAGAAGTAGTTCACACCTTGTTTCAGCTATTGAATTAATACTTTGTTTCATTTCAAGTTTCTTTTGAGCCTTGTATCAAGTCTATTAAGAAACAGAAAGTGTGAACCCCACAACTTGTGAACCCTAGAATTTGTGAACTCCTGGGGAGTCAGATTTCTGGAGAAAGCAGAACTGAGAAGAGGACTCTTGTGGTGGCAGAATCAAGGAGAAAACTTGTGGTATCCCAGCACTCTGTTTGTCTGCTCTGTCTGTGTTGATGTTTGTTTGTGATGCTTTGTGCAGAAGCCCTAGGACCTTACTGGAAACCCTGAAAGAGGATTTTCTGGTTGTATATTTACAAAAGTCCTGGAGGAGGGTTTTGGAGGTCCTGGGACTTTACTGATGATTTGTGCTGACCTCTTAGACCTTGTTGGTGGGTCTATGTTGATTTCTATGTTGATGATTTGTGCTGACCTCTTGGACTTTGTTTGTGGGTCTGTGTTGATTTCTATGTTGATGATTTGTATTGAGTTCTCAGACCTTGTTGGTGGGTCCGAGTTGATTTCACAGGCAGATAGTGAATTGATGATGGTGCCAGCAATGGGTATGAATATTATTGTGGCTCTGTCAAGTTTTGTCTTCCAAGAAACAGAATCTGTGAAGGACTTAAGGTGTACTGAACACTGTAAACTTCAATATGGAACAGGAACTGGATGAAGAACTGGACAAGGAACTGGGAGCTGCCTGTCTTTGAACCCAGGTGACAGTTGGAGCTGGGACCATGGAAGAGGAACCATGGAAACTGAGAGCCAGCCTCAAGTCAAACTGAAAGAAGACTTTACTTGGATACAGTGTACTGACTGAGAAGATTTACTGTGACCTAGGGGTGGAGAATTTTGACTTTTGTCCTTTGTGATTGAATTAAGGGTTTTATGATTGACTAAATGAATGTACTTTGTTTAAACTATGTGACCACTTTGGTGAATACTATGTGGCCATTTTAGTGATAAGTTGTTGAGTTATTATGTCATTGTGAATGCTATATTTTGATTTTCTGTGATAAGTTGTAGCATTACGAATGCTGTACCTTGATTTTCTGTAAATGTTTTGCTCTGATTTGTTATTTAACAAATAGAAAGTTTTCTATACTATGTAATCAGAATCTTGAAAGCTATTCACAGCAGCAATCCCCTGGAAAGCTGCTCATGCATGGCTTTACAATATTATAAAATAATTAACATATTTTGTATTATGTTGTGCTATATTATATTACATTACATTGCATTACATTGTGTTATATTATATTATAATATATAATATATCATTTTGTATTGTATTGTACTATATATCATACTATAGCATTCCTTCATATTACATTACATTATATATAATACAATGTAATACAAAACAATACAATACAAAATAATATAACATATGCTATAAGAAAAGGTACTGGACTCTTGCAATCATTGAATGTCAGAGCTAGGACATTAAAAAACAGAATGTCAGAATTAGCAGGAGCCTTAGAATATTCAATGTCAGAACTCACAGGAGCCTTAGTACACAGAACATCAGAAATGAAAATAATCTTAGAATATAGAATTATCAGTTCTAGGAGGAACCTTATGTCATTGAATGTCAGAGCTAGAAGGGATCTTAGCATCCAGTACAACCACCATAAGCATGCTTAAAGGTCATACAGAGAGTAGTGTTAGACTCCCAACCTCAAGGACTTAGTTATTCCCAGAACACATTAGAACCTTTAAATAGAATGTCTTTATCCTTGGCACCAGACGCCTTTTGTACATTATTTTGAGGACTGAGGAGAAATGGTACAAATAGCAGCAAACTGATAAATTAGCATAAATTGTGATTCTTATCTGGAAAATGAATAAATTAATGAGGATGTTGCTTGCTGCATCTAATAGCAACAACAAAACAATACAACACATTCTGAACACCAAGTAATGGAGTGACTACTTTGCCCATCTGTAGAATAGAATTAGTACACAGAGCTGGAAGGGACCGCAAGACAGATCATAGACTGTTAGAGATAAAAGGGGTTTCAGGCATTGAATGCTAGAATTTAAAGCACAGAATGTCAGAGTTGGAAGGAACCTTAGAAATCATGCAACCCAATTATCTAAATTCAAATATGGGGGAAATGGACAAGAACAGAAATTTATTCAAGATCAGTTCAAAAACTCAGCTGAGTAGTCCCTATGTCTATAGATTGCCAGTACAGTATTCCTTCCACTGAGGGACATATGATTTGAGCAACACCCCTCCCAAAAGCATATAAATGACTTAGAGGAAACAATTATAGATGTTCGGTTGTGTCTGACTCTTTGTGACCCTGTGAACCATACTGTCCAATGGGTTTTCTTGCAAAGATACAGGAGTGGTTCACCATTTCCTTCTCCAACAGATTAAGGCAAACAGAGACTAGATGACTTGCCCAGGGTTACACAGCTAGTAAGTGTCTGAACTCAGGTCTTCCTGACTCCACACCCAGCACTCTACCCCCTGAGCCACCAAGCTACCCCTGTGAAGGAAACTGATAGCTAACTTGTAGTATCTGAAGGCCTCCTTGCTATTCAAAAAACAAGATATTCTATCTCTTATCTTTCCACTCTCAACATTTTCACTGGTTGTCTGTCACCTCATCTCTGGAATGTTCTCCTCTTCATTTCTGCCTCTGTTTCCTCATCTGTAAAATGAGATGGAGAAGAAAATGGCAAACCACTCCAGTATTTTTCACAAGAAAACCCCATTTGGGGTCACAAAGAGCTGGACATGACTGATGAACTAAACAACCACAAATCCTGGTATAGGGACAAGAGTAATGAATTTTGAAAGAAAGAACCTGGATTCAAATCCTGGTTTTACCATTTACTATCTGTGTGATCTCAGGAAAGTCATTTAACCTATCTCAAAGAACATAACTGGTCACTCAAATATTTGATTACAGAGATAATATGTCTCATCCTAAATCTTCTCTTTTCCAGGATAAAAATCTTTGTCCTTCAAGGATCACATGGCATGATATCTAGGCCTCCTACTATTCTGGTCTCCCTCCTTTGGGCTCTTCCAAAATATTCTGAGTCAGGCTTACCTAGTTCAGGCCAGGCCAGGGATTCAGATTTAGAATTAAAATACAATGAGGCACTAAAAAATGACATAAATAAATGAATGAACACATGCATAAATAAATAACTAGATAGATAAATGAATGAATATATTAAAATGAAATACAATAAAGAAACTTTTCTTGGGATGAGGTTAAATAAGATAAAATTCCTAAAAATTAAAAATGTACTAATTCAGGAAAAACTGCCTCTACCTTTAACAAAGCAATTGGCCACACTAGGTCATAAAGCCTTCAAGGCAGCTCAAGGCAGCAGGAATTTCATTAAAACCTCTATATAAGCTGGGCAACAAGGAAGTCAAACAATTTTCCTGCCCTTTTAAAAGACCATCCTGGTCTACATAAAACAGGTGTAGCTCCTACCATACAGATTGTCTATGTCTTTCTCAATATGTGATGCCTCGTGCTGACCACAATACTGCAGATGTTCCCTGACCACAAGAGAGTATAGTGGACTTAGTAACTTCCTTCCTCTGGACACAAATTCCTCTTAATATAGCCTGAAGAGCCTTAGTTCTTTTGACTACCAAGTCATGCCACTGTTACATATATTGAGATTTCAGTTTACAAAAACTCACATAGATTTTCCACAGGAACCACTGTCTATCTACATTTTCCCCTCAAATCAAGTATTGCATTTGTGCCCATTGGATTATGACATTTTGAATTGGATTCAAACTCAAGTCTTCCAGACTACAAGTATAGCACTTTATCCACTATACCACTATATCCACTCTGGAGCTTATTGAGCAAAATAGAATGTGGTCAGTTCTATGCTTCAGAAAAGTATCTTGGCAAGTGAGTGGAAGATGAACTGGAATGAGAAGAGGCAAGGAAAATAGACAGGCTATTGCAATGGTCCAGGTAGGAGGCCATGGAGGTCTGGACTAGAGTTGTGGGTAAGTTTCACAGGATGCCACCTAAAAATAAAATGAGGTTAATGAGGTATGATGAAACCATATTAACTTTGTTTTAAACATTATTTTCCTTTTTAAGTATTCACCACTGATTCCCTTCATAAAGTGCTCTAGAATTTTCCATGAATAGAAGGCAAATTCAGTAGTCTATAATTTGCAGATGCCACCCTCATCCATTCTTTTGTTTTGTTTTGTTTTGCATGGGGGAATGTAGGGCAATTGGAGTTAAGTGACTTGCCCAAGGTCACACGGCTAGTTAAGTGTTAAGTGTCTGAGGCCGAATTTGACCTCAGGTCCTCCTGACTCCAGGGCCAGTGCTCTATTCACCGTATCACCTAGCCTCCCCACCCTCTTCCATTCTTTAAAAAAAATTTAGGGGGCGGAGTCAAGATGGTAGTGTAGAAGCAGGAAAACTTGGTGAGCTCCCCCCATAACCACTTCAAATAGCTATAAAATATGACTCTAAGCAAGCTTTAGAGCTACAAAACCCACAAAGTGACAAACAGAAACAAATCTCCTGCTAAAGGCAGCCTAGCAGGCTGGCAGATAGGGTCCATCTCAAAGTGCTGTGAACAGAACACAGCTGGTGTGAGCCTATGGTTTTAGCCTTAGGGCAGCCCCAACAAACAGAAGCTCGAGGGACTTCAGGAGAGTGGATCACTAGCAGCTGTGGTGGTTTCCAGAATTATTAACCCATAAATGCCAAAGACAATGTGAGAAGTCAGTGTGGATTTGGGAACAGGGGGTATGGGAGTGTGGTCCAGACTCTTCCACCAGAAGGGAGGAGCAGCTATGGTATGGAGGCTGCTGCCACGTGGCTATTTTAGAGCTCCTGGCTGGCAGACTGTAGGGGGACCAGGAGACTATTCCAAGAGGTAATTGCTCTTGCCTTAACCTGCTTGGATCTGGATCACTATCTTAGGTAGAGATCCTGGGGTATGTGACTAGGTGCCAGAGCTAATGGAGGCTTTAGAGAGGGCACTCAACTAATAGCTCTGGCAGCTGTGAAAACTCCAGCGATTTGGGACAAAGCTCTCCTCTCTGGAAGCAGAGTTCTACTGTGGCAAACAGCTCAAAAGTCAAGTAATTGAGTGGCAACCTGAGCAAGCAAAGGAAGCAAAGCATGCACAGCAGTCAAACTTTAGATTCCTTTTTTGGGGACAAAAAGGATCAAAGTATGGAATGGGAGGAAGACAATAAGGTCAGAACTCCTGCACCAAAAGCATCCAAGAAAAATATGAATAGGTTACAGGCAATAGAGGAGCTCAAGAAGGATTTTGAAAACCAAGTAAGAGAAGTGTGGGGAAAATTAGGAAGAGAAATGAGAATGATGCAAGAAAATCATGAAATGACAGTCAACAACCTGACTGAAGGAAATAACACCTTAAAAACAGACTAACTCAAATGGCAAAAGGGGCCCAAAAAGCTGAGGAAAAGAACGCCTTAAAAAGCCAAATTGCCCAGATAGAAAAGGAATTTCAAAAGCTTACTCAAGAGAATCATTGCCTCAGAATTAGATTGGAGCAAATAGAAGCTAATGACTTTATGAGAAACCAAGATACTATTAAACAAATCCAAAAAAATGAAAAAAAAAAATAGAAGGCAATGTGAAATATCTCATGGGAAAAACAACTGACCTGGGAAATAGATCCAGTAGAGATCATTTAAAAATTATTGGACTACCTTAAAGCCATGATCAAAAAACGAACCTAGGAATCATCCTTCAAGAAATTCTCAAAGAAAATTGCGTGATTTTTCAGAAACAGAGGAACAAACTAGAAATTAAAAGAATTTGCTGATCACCTCTTGAAAAAGATCCCAAAAAGAAAATTCCTAGGAATATTAAAGCCAGGTTCCAGAGTAACAAGAACAAGTACAAAATATTACAACCATCCAAGAAGAAACAATTTGAATAGTGTAGAAACACAATCAGGATAACACAAGATATAGCAACTTCTACACTGAGGGACTGAAGGGCTTGGAATATGATAGTCCAGAGGTCAAAGGAGCTGGAATTAAAACCAAGAACCACCTACCCAGCAAAACTGAGCATAATGTTTCAGGGGGAAATATGGTCATTCAATGAAATAGAGGACTTCCAAGCATTCTTTTTTTTAATTAAACAAATGCTTTATTAACTTCTGGTTTACATCATTCATTTCCACCAGATTATGAGTTACATTTTTCCCCCATTTTTTCCCTACCCACCACCCCAGAATAGCAGTCCCACTAGATATCCCCTCATCCAATCTGCTCTCTCCCATATCTTCTCCCATACCCCCTTCGACTTTGCCATTAGGCAAGGTGAATCTCTGAGCCCCAATGCCTGGACATCTTATGAAACATTTAATTTTAAAACTTCGATTATCAGATCCATTCCCTTTCTCCCTTGTCACCCACTCCCTCTGAGAAGATAAGCAATTCAGTATGTGTTGTACATGTATATCTATGCAAAACATTACCATAGTAGATATATTGTAAAAGACTGCTTATATTTCCCTCCCACCTGTCTCACCACCCACCTGGTCCATTCCCTACTTTGATCCTGTCCCTCTTTGATAGTGGGTACTTCTAACCTCCCCTCTCCCCAGAATGCCTTCCCCTCCATCATCCCCCCTCTCCTCCCCCTTTCCCCTACTCAGGAGAGTGAGTGAGGGTAAGATATTCCATTTAGTATGTATGTGTTTCTCTCCTTGAGCCAACTTCAACGAGAATATGCTTTTGCCTTTTTGTCTTCCTGTTCTTCCCCTCCCCTGCAACTACTTCCCCTTGCCTCTTCTACATGAGATAGTTTGCCCTACCCTGTCTCTCTCCATCTCCTCTTGCCACTTTCCTCTCTCACCTCTTGACTTCACCCCTTAAGAATCATCCCTTCCTTGGGGCGGCTAGGTGGCGCAGCGAGCAGAGAGCCAGCCCCAGAGCCAGAAGGACCTGAGCTCGGATCCGGCCCCAGACACCCAACACACAAACAAAAACCCAGCCACATGAACTTGGGCAAGTCACCCAACCCCAATTGCCCTCCAAAAAAAATAATCATCCCTTCCCATCAAATTCAACCTGTGCCCTCTATCCATGTATACCTGTGAACATATGCCATGTACCCTTCTTCAATTATTTTCATAATGAGAAAGGTTTCATCAAAAACAGTTATTGTTTTTCCATGTAGGACCGTAAATAGTCCTACTTTGATAAGTTCCTTTTGATTTCTTTTCCTTGATTACCTTCTCAAGCATCTCTTGCTTCTTGTGTCTGAATGTCAAATTTTCTATTCAACTCTGGTTTTTTTCATCAAGAATGCTTGAAAGTCCTCTATTCCACTGAATGACCATATTTTCCCCTGAAACAAGATACTCAGTTTTGCTGGGTAGGTGACCCTTGGGTTCATTCCCAGCTCTTTTGCCCTCTGGAATATCATATTCCATGCCCTTCTATCCCTCAGTGTAGAAGCTGCCAGGTCCTGGGCTATTCTGATTGTGTTTCCACAATATTGAAATTGTTTCTTCCTGGCTGCTTGTAAGATTTTCTCCTTGATCTGGGGATTCTGGCACCTGGCTATAATATTCCTGGGAGTTTTCTTTTGGGGATCTTTTTCAGGAGGTGATCTGTGGATTCCTTCAACCTCTATTTTGCCCTCTGGGTCTAAAACATCAGGGCAATTTTCCTTGAAAATTTCTTTAAGGATGATTTCTAGGTTCTTTCTTTGATCATGGCTTTCAGGTAGTCCAATAATTTTAAAATTATCTCTCCTGGATCGATTTTCCAGGTCAATGGTTTTTCCCATGAGATATTTCACATTGCCTTCTATTCTTTCATTTGTTTGGATCTGTTTAATAGTATCTTGATTTCTCATAAAGTCACTAGCTTCCATTTGCTCCAGTCTAACTCTGAAGGAATGAATCTCCTCAGTGAGCTTTTGAGATTCTTTTTCCATCTGGCAAATCTGACTTTTTAAGGCATTCTTCTCCTCATTGCCTTTCTGAGCCTCTTTTGCCATTTGAGTTAGTCTATTTTTTAAGGTGTTATTTTCCTCAGTCAGGCTGTTGACTGTCATTTCATACTTTTCTTTCATCTTTTTCATTTCTCTCCCCAAATTTTCCCCCACTTCTCTTATCTGCTTCTTAAGGTCCTCTATGGCCTGTAGCCAGCTTGTATTTTCATTTGGGGCTTTTGGTGCAGGACTTCTGACCTCACAGTCCTCCTCCATGCTTTGAGCCTCTTTGCCCCTAAAATAGGAGTCCAATGTTGAACTTTTCTATTTATTTTGTTTCGTTTGCCTAGGCATATTGCCACTTAATTACCTGACTTTTGGGCTTGTTGCCACAGTAGGACTCTGCCACCAGACAGGGGAGCTTCCATCCCAAATGGTAGGGTTTTCTCAGCTGTTGGAGGTATTAGTTGGTGCCCTCTCTGAAGCCTCCACATGCTCTGGCAAGCTGGTCACACACCCCAAGGCCTCCACCCTAGACTGCAATCCAGATCCAAGAAGGTTAAAGCAAGAGTGATTACCGCCCCTCCCAGACTGATCACCTGGTACCCCTACAGTTAGCAGGCCAGGAACTGAAGCTGCAACATGGCACTAGGTGTGGTGGGCTTAATCAGTGGCTTCTCCCCCCCCAGGTAAAAGAGGCTGACATACTCTCCCTACTAATGAGTCCCGAAGTCTGTACCACACTGACCTCTCACTTTGTTCTAGGCATCTATGTGTTCTAGGCATCTATGTTCTAGGCATCTAGGTATCTAGGCAGCTACTGGTGTTCTGGAGTCCCTCCAGCCAGTTGCTGTTCAGGCCATTCTGGAGCTAAAATCTCCAACTCATGTGGGCCTGGGCTCAGCTCCCAAGTAGCTGCACTGGCTGCTCCCTGCCGGGCTGCCGAGCTGTCCTCAGCTGGAGGTTAGCTTCTCTGTGTCATTTTGTGGGTTTTGGAGCACTATAGTTTGTTCAGAGTTTCCTTTTACATAAATTTGGAAGTGGTGGGAGTGGAAGCTGTGTAGAAATGTTGTTACTTCTCCGCCATTTTGACTCTGACCAGGGTCCTATCATTTTTACTTCAACAATCAAGTCCTCTTTGTTAGCCAGAACTAGGGTCAGAAGAACTATTTCCTTTGTCACTTTATTCTTTGGAAAAAGGAAATTCCTATTAAGCCAGAAATGGACATTTCTCAGATTTCTCACTTTCTCCACTTTTGTCAGAGAGTATATGCCAGGATATGTCCAAACAGTTGAAGCCTCTTTCATGCCAGAATGTTCTTCCTTTGGTTCAGCTGGTCTGTAGTACAACTCCACTAGTATAAAATAACATCATTTCTCTTTCTCCCTTTAATGATCCTTACCCAAATGTCCTCTACTATGTTTCTTCCGCAGAGGTTCTGACTTTCCTCCTGTGAGTATATTTTCTTAGTATGCAGCAATACTTTATCCCAACTTGCCTTTATCTATTTAGTTATTTTTGAATAAGGTGTACCCTTTTAGTGCTATGTTCCTAGCAGGAGTTATTATTGTTTGGTCATTTTACAGCTGTATCAAACTCTTTGTGCCCCCATTTGAGGTTTTCTTGGCCAAGATCCTGGAGTAGCTTGTCATTTCCTTCTGCAACTCATTTTACAGATGAGGAAACTGAAGCAAGGAGGGTTGACTTGCTGAGGGTCACACAGTAAATAAGTATCAGAGGCTGGATTTGAGCTAAGGAAGACAAATCTTCTTGACTCTAAATCTGGCACTCTATCCACTGAACCTAGCTGCTCTAACATCAGTGCCATCTTATTGATATGTATGAGATGAAATTAACCTGCTTTTGTTCTTATCCACTTCACTCTCTTTTCCATGCACTGTGAGCATATTTTTTATATAGACATCTGATTTCCACTTCCTCCAATTCATGTAAAAAATTACTCTAAACAAACTTTGGAGCTACAGAATCCACAAAATGACAGAGAGAAGCTAACCTCCTGCTGAAGAAAGCCTGGCAGGCTGGCAGGAAATGGCCAGCACAGTGTTCTGGGAGCTGAGCCCAGCCATGCCTGAGCCAGAGGTTTTAGCCTCAGTGCAGCCACAACCAGCCTCCAGCTGGAGGGACTTCAAATCACCAGCAGCTGTGGTGGTTTCCAGAATTATCAACCCATAGATGCTAAGGACAAAGTGAGAGGTCAGTGCAGTATGGACTATGGAAATCAGGAGTTCAGGAGTATGGTGCAGGCTTTATCCCTGGAGGGAGAAGCCACTGAGGTGCCATGGCCATGCAGCCACCAACACATGGCTGCTTCAGAGCTCCTGGCCTGCAGATTGTAGGGGGACCAAGCAACCAGTCTGAGGGGTAATCACTCTTGCTTTAACCAGCTTGGATCTGGATCACTATCAAGGGTGGAGGTCCTGAGATGTGTGACCAGTTTGCCAGAGCCAGTGGAGGCTTCTGAGAGGGCACTCAACTAATAGACATTTAAGTCAGAACTCCTGCACCAAAAGCTTCCAAGAAAAATATGAATTGGTTACAGGCCATAGAGGATCTCAAGAAGGATTTTGAAAATGAAATAAGAAAAGTAGAGGAAAAATCGGGAAGAGAAATGAGAATGATGCAAGAAAATCATGAAAAGAGAGTCAACCTGACTAAAGAAAATAACACCTTAAAAATAGACTAATTCAGGGGCGGCTAGGTGGCGCAGTGAATAGAGCACCGGCCCTGGAATCAGAAGGACCTGAGTTCAGAGCTGGCCTCCGACACCTAGTCCGCACAAACAAAAACCTAGCCGTGTAACCTTGGGCAAGTTACTTAACCCCAATTGCCCTAAAAGGGGCGGCTAGGTGGCGCGGTGAGTAAGAGCACCGGCCTCGGAGTTTGGATGACCCGAGATCAGATCCGGCCTCAGAAAATGAGCACCCATGCATAAATCAAATGACTAGCCGTGTAACCTTGAGCAAGTTACTTAACCCCAATTGCTTTAAAAAAAAAAATAGACTAATTCAAATGTCAAAAGAGGCTCAAAAAGCCAATAAGAGAAGTATGCCTTAAAAAGCCAAATTTGCCAGATGGAAAAAGAATCTCAGAAGCTCACTGAAGAGAATCATTCCCTCAGAATTAGATTGGAGCAAAGGGAAGCTAGTGACTTTATGTGAAATCAAGATGCTGTAAATATTGTGGAAACACAATCAGGATAACACAGGATCTGGCAGCTTCTACACTGAGGGATTGAAGAGCTTGGAATATTATATTCTGGAGGGCAAAGGAGCTGGGATTAAAACCAAGTATCACCTACTCAGCAAAACTGAGTATCATGTTTCAAGGGAAAATATGGTCATTCAAAGGAATAGAGGAATTTCAAGCATTCATGATGAAAAAAAATAACAGAGTTAAATAGAAAATTTGACCTTCAGATACCAGAAACAAGAGAAGCATGAGAAGGTAAAGAGGAAAAAGAAATCATAAGGAACTTATCAAAGTTGAACTATTTATACTCCTACATTGAAAATTATAATTAAAACTTATGAATTTTTCTCCGTATGAGAATATTTGAAGGGAATAGAAATATACGTATGTGTGTGTATGTACATACATATATGTCTCCATAGGAGAGTATATTGGCTTGTGAATACATATGTGAGTGTGTGTATATATATGTACAGGTATACATAGACAGAGGGCAGAGGGCACAGGACCAATTGAATAGGAAGGGATGATACTTAAAAGGTGAAATTGAAAGGTGAGAGAGGAATATGAGAGGTGATAGGGAGAGATAGAATGGGGTAAATTATCTCATGAAGAAGAGGCAAGAGAAAACTGTTACAGTGGAAGGGAAGAACAGGAAGGCAAAAGGGAATAAGTCAACCTTACTCTCATTGAATTAGGCTTAGGGAGGGAATGACACACACACTAAATAGGGTATCCCACCCTACAGGATAGTAGGGGAGAAGGGGATGAGAGGGAGGATAATGAAGGGAGGGCAGGCTGGGGTGGAGGGCAGTTGGAAGAACATACTTTTGAAAAGGGACACAAAGTAGAGAATATATAGACATCTGACGTCTAGTATGGGGGTATTATGTGCTACATTTCTGGTTCTTTTCTTAGTTATTATCACTTATTAATTACACGTTCTACTCTTCTGCTATCCCTCTTCCTGTATTGTACCTGCTACTATAGAAGACAGCAAACTTGTCAGTTCTATGTGGGCAGTCATTTTCTTCCTCCTTTTTAATTTTAAAGTGTTCATTAAAAGATTTATAAGAACAAAGTCAAGGTTCTTTTTAATTGCCCTCTGTATATGATTAAAAATCTACCATTCCTATATTTTAACCTGTGGTCCAGAAATCCAAATCTATTTCTCTGTCACCATTTTCTTAGCCAGATGTTTATTTCCCAAATTTGTCATTTTCTTCTGAACCCACTACCTTTCAACTTAAAGTAGTAAATAAAACATCGCCTGTGTCTCCTAAAGTTTTCAAGGTGTTTGCTTGTTTGTTTTCTTGGCAAAGCACTTCATAAACCTTGGCAATAATTTATCAGATCCTTCTAGTGTTGTCTGTTGTTACCAGAAGTGGGTGATAATCAGGTTCGATAGATTTTGGTTGGTTCTTATTCTGGGTACCTAGATACATATCCCAGGAAGACAACAAACGTCTCTGTGTTTTTTTTTTTTTCAGATCACCTTTTGTTTATGTCATGAATGGTTCACCAACCACCATTGCTCATTTCTTCTTTCTGTCACCATTATTGATCTAATGATAACCATAGAATGATGTAATACCTTGGAACACAAGCAAGTGCTTTCTCCATGGATGAGCCAGTGGTCCCATTTTCAGGAAGCACTCTATACCTATTATATAGTTTCAGATGTCTAGAGGCCCTCATTCCCTTTCTCTGCCATAAACAAGCAAACTTTCCCTTCTTCATTCCCTCTTTAAAACATTTCACCTTTTTTTTCAATGAATATGTCATTTTCCATGATTACCTGGACAGGAGATGCAGATTTTTTCTGTCCCTCTAACTTTCTTCTCTAGGACAGAGGCCAGTTTACAATTGGTACACACACAAGGAATCACATGGTACTGGTAGAAACAGAAATTAAACACTCACTTTGACTAAGTTTCTGGCAAATTCTGCTAGCTCGTCATAATTGCCACAGGCTTTTGCCTTCTTGGTAGCTCTTTTGGCCTTCCCCTGAGATTAACTGATATAGCAGACTGACAATTTTCTAGACAAAAGTTATAAATCAAAGAAGATCCCTGTACTCCCACTTCATCTGATATTCAGATGTCTTCCTACATTTCTGCATAATACACCTTGTGCTCCCACATGGGTGGCAAGGCTAAATTTATTTATCAGATCAAATCAAATAATGCACAAACACAAAGACACCATCAGAACACAAGATTAAATGCAATTATATACTAATATCTACCCATTTTTGTTTTACTTTTCTGGAATCTTTTCTATGTCCCTGGAATTTCAGTCTCTTTCTTTCCTTGGATGGGAAGGGAAGTTTAGTAGACAGAAGGATACCAGATAGAGACACAACATTCAAGCTCACAGGATAAAAAGCAGTTGCCTCCCACCCCCATTTCTCAGAAGTGTCCGTCTCCCCTCCCCAGCCCCATCTCAATTTTATGGATTGTTTTCCCTCATTGGAATTCAAGCTCTTTGAGGGCAGGAATTGTCCTTTTTGCTTTTTACTTGCATCCCCAGTGCTAAGCACAGTGTCTGGCATATGTTAAGTGTTTAATCAGTGTTTCTTGTCTTAACTTCACCATATGAGATCCACCCACTTCATTTCAACTTGCTTCTATCTCTGTGGGAAGAAAATGAATTTCTTATTAACCCCTTGAGTAAGAAAACATTTTTGTGATTACAGAGTGGTAGAACCCTCAATCTCAAAAAAAAGCTTCTAAATATATATTAACCCTTTAAAAACAGGAACCAGGTCTCATTTCTTCACCAATATGGGGAAATCTACCTAAATGATATATGCAGAATCTGGAAAATGTCATTTAAATTGTGGAACTTTAGTGAGAGCAACACAGGAAATTAAATGGGTCTGGGAGAAAAAGCCATAAATTGTGGGAAAAATCATACATTGTAATTATGTAAATTGGACATCAGCCATCTGCTTCAAAAGGAAATATTTCCTATTATTAGTTGATAAACTAATTCACCCTAATGTTTCAGAGAGGCAGAGGCATGTAGTAGAAAGGACACGGACTTCCTCTGACATGTACCCTCAGTCCACCTCAGCCCTACAGAGTAATGGTTTTACCCTTTATCTTGTTATCACCCATAACTGTTCTTTCTCCAAGATCGAGAACTCTGAAATGCTTCTCTCTAATTATAACCTACTGTTCTTCAATCTTCCCTCTGCCTCATTTTTTCTAAACCTATTTTTACCCTTTTCATGAATTCTAGTCATTCTACCTTCTTCTTATCCAGTTGGGGGCAACCAGGAAAGGCTTTGTGAAGAAAACTGTGCTCAAGTTTTACATTGAATAAGAGAGGAGCTCTATGAGGTAGAGATAAGGAGATGATGTAAGTTCTGTACTTAAACATGTTCAGGGGTCCCCTATTGTTCCTTTACAGTTTAACAAAGCCTCTGTGCTAAAAGCAAGAGAGAGCAAATATCTTAGCTGAGGTGGTGCCAGCCTATAATCCCTGATACTAAGAGAGTCTGAGGCTAGTGGACTGTCATAATCTTAAAGCTGATCAATGTCCACACAAAGTCCTACACCAATGTGGTGAAGCTCTGAGAACTGGAGGAGGGAGGGTGGCATCAGGTTGCCTAAGAAAGGGCAAGCTGTGTCAGGTTGGAAATTTAGCAGGTTCAAGCTTCCATATCAATGGGCAGTTAGGTCAGGTCCATAAATGGCTGCTACACCCACAGCCTTGGTATGCTAAGGAGATCAAGCCTCAAAAAACTCCAAAACAACACAATTAAGAACAAAAAAACCCACAAGGGACTTGAAAAGGAAGGAAGATGTGGTCATGTAATGTGAAATAAGAATAAACAATTAGAGTGAGATTCTACTATCTACACAATATTAAAAGAATGAAGGGAAAGTTTCTAGTGCATTGATCAACTCCTTTAGTGAGGTTTCATGAAAATACATGAACAAGAATGGCATGAGAGGAAGTAGTATGGGGAGGGGGATTCTATCAGTATCACTGGTGGACAAAACCACATCTTTGAATCATGGATCCCACAAAGTAGCACACAGGACTGGAAGGTTCACCAAGAATTTTCTCTATGACATCATTATCATTCCCTAATAATTCCTCATGCTGTCAGGTTTCCAGAGCACTCTTTTCACAATAATCATGGGGGTGGGCAAAAGAAGTCTTATTATACCCGTGTTTCACCTCTGAGGTATAGACAGATCCTCAGTCATACAGTAATTTTTATGAGTAGGTCATTGAACAGAGTTGCCTCCCAGGTTGCCCCTGTCATGAAATCTTATGTGACTCCAACAAGTGCGGGAAGTGTGGCATTGAAATTTCTCCAGGTTTCATTTTGCTCTATCAAGTTAAGTATTTATTTTGTTGTAATTTTGTCTATTGTTAATCATAAACAAGAAGGTTGTTGTACTTGTTCTTATTTGTCCTTTGTTCTCAAAGAGGACCAATGACATCACGAGGGTGATATCTTAACTTGCAAGTAGATTGGATTTACGTGAGGCAGAACTGTGCAAAGTCATCAGCCTCACTCTCTCCTCCAGAGTCATCGAAGTCCAGTGGCAAGACATAGGTCAAGACTACTGGTGATGACTCCATCATTGTTCTTACCATTATAGAGACCACAGGGCCAAAGCCACCATTAGAAACCAGAAGACCTGCTTCAACCTACAGCTCTGTCTTTTGCTGGCTAGTATGACCTTGGGTAAGTTACTTCTCCCACTCGTGCCTCATTCTTCTCCCTCATGAAATGAAATTGATAAGACATTCACTTCTTAACACACAAAAAATATCATGAGAAAAGTATCTTATGAATCGTAAACTTGTATAAAAATAGGAGTTGCTAACTCCCTTCCAAGATTCAGTATTTTTGTTTTTACAGAGACCTTCTGGAGATCCCATAGGGCTGAATTAAAACAAATAGGGGAGATGTTGTATAAAGAGGCAGATCTTTGTTTGATGTAAAGAGCTTCCTAATGGTCAGAGAGGTTCAAAAACAGTATGGATTCCCTTAAAAGGTCATCATTTCTTCAGTGCCAAAGGTCTTCAAGCAGAGCTTATATAACCACTTGCTAGGAATACTGCCATTGCTTCATGAAGGGGTTAGAGTACATGACCCCTGGAGTCCTTGCCAGCTATGCTAATAGGGAGAACTTATTCACTGTTGGTTACTAAGGGAAATAGTTCAGGTCAGTTGGTCATTGATCAGCTGAGAAGTGAATTGAATCAAAAATACTGTACCAGTACAGCCCAGAAATTGCTCATTTTGTGTGGGTGCACCACAGAGACTATTTTTTTTCTTACAGGCTTATTAACAAGTCTTATCAGAGCTTTGACCAACAATATCATACAGAACATTCCTTGCTGTGAAATGAAATGTCAGCTAACTGGGATCTGCCTTCCTGGGGTATGCATAACATAATCATGGTAGGGAATATTTTGAAGTGAGACCCATCTGCATCTCCCCTGCGCTAAGCTAGTAACCTTTTATGCTGGTTAATTTCTTTTTAAAAATAGAATCATATTGACATATTTGGGTTTATGTCACCTAAATATGCCCCTGTACTCCACCATGCCCCCTCTGCCAGAGAGACATCCTTTATTAAAGAGTAAGAAGAGGCGGGGGATAGCAAAATAAAGAAAAAAAATTCAGTGTTATATTTATATTCAACATTCTTGGACCCCCTCCCCACCTTTGTAAAGCTGATGGGGCAGATGTCTTCTTACATTCTTCTTTGGGGTCAACTTTGTATTTTATGCTTTCACAACATCCAATTTTGATGCCATCTTGGCTGCTGTTCTACCTATTTACATTGTTGTAGTCATTATGTAGATCGTTTTCCTGGCTTGGCTAGCTTCACTTTCCATCAGCTCAGTCTTCCCACGATTCTCAGGAGTCATTGTGTCCATAGTTTCATAGAACATAGTAATATCCTATCACTTTCATGGGTCACAATTTGTTTAGTCATTTTTCAGTCAATGAGTATGTTTTGATTCTACTCTTTTTGCTACCACAAAAAGTACCACTATAAAAATTTTGGTGTATGTGGAGCCTTTCTTTTTGTCAATGGCTCTTTTAGGTATAAGTCTAGCGAGAGAATGTCTGGGTCAAAGGATTTAGATATTTTAGTCCTTTTATTCATATAATTCCAATTGGCTTTCCAGAATGGTTGTATTAATCCATAGATCTGTCAATTTGTGCCTGTATTTAGACAACTTCTCCAACACTTAATATTCCTGTCTTGTCATTTTTGCAATTTTTTAAAATATGAGATAAAACCTCAGAATTGTTTTGATTTGCATTTCTTGTATTACAAATAATTTATAGCATCCTTTCATGTGGTTGTTAAATAGTTTGCAGTTATTCTCTTGAGAACTCTTTGTTCATATCCTGTAGGGAATGGTTTTTGGTCTTACAGATTTCTGTTAGTTGTCTCTATGTCTTTATAGCAGAGACTTATCAAATATTTTTTTTTTTTGCTTTTTTGGAGGGCAATTGGGGTTAAGTAACTTGCCCAAGCTCACACAGCTAGGTTTTTTTGTTTGTGCATTAAGTGTTTGAGGCCGGATCTGAACTCATGTCCTTCTGACTCCAGGGCCGACGCTCTACTCACTGCGCCACCTAGCTGCCCCATTATCAAATATTTTTGATACAAAGTTTGTTTTTATTTTTGCAGTTGATTCCTTCCCTTCTTATCCTCATGTGCTAATTTTGTTTGTGCAAAAGATTTTCAATTTCACGTAAGGAAAGCTATCAATTTTATCTCTGTAATTGTTTGCAACCCTTATCTGGTTAAGAATTAGTCACCTGTGGGACAGTTATATGGTGCAGTGAATAGAGCACTGGCCCTGGAGTCAGGAGGACCTAAGTTCGAATCCGACCTCAGACACTTAACACTTACTAGCCATGTGACCTTGGGCAAGTCACTTAACCCCAATTGCCCTGCCTTCCCCCCTCCATAAAAACAAAAATAAAAAATTAGTCACCTGCCTATAGCTTTGAAAGATGCATAATCTCATAATGGTTTTATACTATGATTTTTAATATTCAGTTCATATGTATATATTGAAGGCATTATGGAATATGGTGCATGATGTTGACCTAAGTCCATTTATTGCCAGACTGTTTTCCAGTTTTCGCAGAAGTTTTTATCAAACAGGAAGATTTTTCTTAGTTAATTTAGATTATAAGGTTTATCCAACAAAGTAGGTAAGTTAAATTATTTATGATTATTCTTTGTCAAGTGTTCCATTTGTGTACTTTTCTATTTAGTTGATGATTATTATTATATAGTCCAAGGGCTAGAAGTACTAGTACTCTTCATTACTTTTTTTTTTCATTACTTCTCTTGATATTATATGTCTTTTGTTCTTCCAAATGAATTTTGTTATATTTTTGCATAGTATGGCAAAGTGCTAACTCTATAAATTTACTTTAATAATATTTTCATTTTTCTTATATTGGTATTGCCCAGCCATGAACACTGAATATTTCTCCAGCTATTTAAGTCATTCTTTATTCCCTTAAGGATTATTTTGTAATTGAATCTATAAACTACTAGTCATTTTCTATTTTCTCTTCTTTCCTCTTCCTTTCTTCTCCTTCCTTCCTTCTTCCCTTTATTCTCTCTCTGTCTCTGTCTCTCTCTGTCTCTCTGTCTTTCTCTCTGTCTCTGTCTCTCTCACTGTCTCTCTCTGTGTGTCTCTCTGTCTCTGTGTGTCTCTGTCTCTCTGTTTCTCTCTCTGTCTCTGTCTCTTTGTGTGTCTCTGTCTCTCTGTTTCTCTCTCTGTCTCTCTCTGTGTGTCTCTCTGTCTCTGTGTGTGTCTCTGTCTCTGTCTCTCTCTGTCTGTGTCTCTCTGTCTGTCTCTCCATGTCAGTGATAGCAAAAAATATTACAGGTTGAACTTCTATGGTTTCTTTACTCAGAAGAACTACTGTGGTGAAGTGAAAAGAACATTAGACTTGAAACTGTAGGACCTTAGCTATCCATGAGTAAATTAAGCCTAACTCAGGAGCCCCCAAAAACTCCACCCTCAGTGGATTGAACATGCAAAGCAAACAGATGGTTTGCACTGAAAGGGGCAAGCCAAAAGAACAGTCAACAAGAAGACAAAGGACTGTGAATCATGCCTCAAGTAAATGAGAGGGAATTGAACATTGTACAATGATATATACAGAGAGTATGCTGTGTTTGTCTTTCTGCCAATACCAATTAATAGTTGAATATGCCCATATGCAAGTTGGCTTCTGTACTAGAAGAGAAAGTAAAAGGGCTGTAGGGACACACCTCTATTCTAAAGCTTATAAGGAAGACTGAAATGTTACTTAAAAAATAGAAGTGAAGCAAATAAAATGCAAAGAAGATAAAGGATATAAAGATGTAGCAGGAAGTCTTAACATATATCTGGAAAATAGAAGGTAGGAAAATGTCACATGAAAAAGGAAGGAAAGAAGAAAGACCAACAAATATTTAGGGTAGTATAAGAGGTGTGAGACTTCTATGGTGGGGGAGAGAAAAGCCAGAGGTCAGGGACCTGGACAATCTGAGGAGGAGGTAGATTCTTCTCCTTCAATGCCTTATTACATAGATCCACAGATGTCTTCAGGTGAAAGTAATGATCAGAAGAAGAATAAATGAGTAGTGGTTGTGGGTGACTGCATTAAGAAAAGTATTTGTCATTCTGACCTAAACCATAGAGATATCGGCTGTCTTACTATGGCACGTATACAACATGGGTATGAGAACAGTTTGACTTTTGTCAGAACTGACAAACACCACCCACTTTTGATGTCTCATGAGGGGACAAAAGATACTGCTGAAAGGAAAAAAAATATTGCTAAGGATTAAGAAGTCCTGAAGTAAAAACTGAAGACTTAGGGCACAGCTGGAATTCTCATCACTAATGCCATTTCTGTGGCAGTAGATTCATAACATGTAGACAGACTTGAGATGTGAATATCTAGCTAATAAGGTGCTGAATGAGAAAAGGATTTGGACTTCTAGACCTAATATTAAAATATGGAAATAATGCGCTCATAACTACATATGGAGTGAAATGAACAAATGCTGATAATGTCAATTATGTTTTCTTTTTTTTCCTTCCTTCCTTTCCTTCCTTCCTTCTTTCCTTCCTTCCTCTCTGTCCTTCTTTCGTTTTTCCCTCTTTCCCTTCTTTCCTTCCTTCCTTTCTTTCTTTCTCCCTTGTCTTCCTTACTTTTTTCCTGCCTTTCTTCTTTACTTTCTTCCTCCCTCCCTTCCTACACCCCTCCCCTTTCTTTCTTACCTTTAAATCTCATCAAGAAGTCTTTAGACTGGGAAGGAAATAGAGAAATATCAATCAAAGAAAAAGCATGGTACATTGGAGAGAGTACTGAACTTGGAGTCTGGAGACATCTAGGTTCATGTTCTATTTTTGCCACTTGCTAGTTGTATAAATAGAAGCAAATCATTTAACTTCTTTGAGACTCAGTTTCTTTATCTGCAACATGGGAACAATAATATCTATTGTATTTAGCTCACAGGGTTATTGTGATGATTGAATGAGAAAATGAATACAAAGTGCACAGCAAATCTTAAGAGTACTAAATAATGTTAGGCATTATTGTCACAAATGATACTACAATGATCCAAATAAAAATCAACATTAAGAGTCAACAGAATTCAATTAATAGAGAGTTGGTACTATGCTGTCAAGGTCAAAGGGTACAGCTTTCCTTCTGTTAACAAACCAATAAACTACTCCCCATACTTTTTTGTGGAGATGGGGAGTGGCAATGAGTTATTGTTTGGCATTAGTAAAGAAGTACCTGTTATGAACAAATGGTCCTTTTTATTATGATAAATATTTATCATAATATTTAATATCAAGAGCTAGCAATTATTTGTTATAATTAATAATACTAATATAAACTAGAAACCTTTGCAATTAGAATAGGATTAAAACAAGAATGTCATTGATGAAATCACCATTTGGAATAGTTCTAAAAATGCTGGCTATCAGAGTAAGATGAGGAAAAAATTTGAGGAAATAATCCTAGGTAAAAGAAGAACCAAAATTATTTTTCATACTTTTTCAAACCAGATAGTTGAATGGAGAATGGGTGGGGGGGAAATCTTTGCAACAAACATTCCTAATAAATGTTTGAGAAGATATATAAGGAATTGATATGAATATATAAGAATGAGAGCCATTCCACAACAGATAGATGCCAAAGGATAAGATCAGGTGGTTTTAAAAATTATATATATATATATATATATATATATATATATATATATATGGATAGATAGATAGATATAAACTATCAACCATATGAAAACATTCTTTAATAAATACAAATGAAAACAACATTTAACATTCATCTCCTACCCATCAGATGATATATATGATAAAAGGAAAAAGTGCTAAATGCTTTAGGGATTATGGAAAGACAAGCACATCAGTAAAGGGTAGTATAATGAAATGGTTGAACTATCCCAGAAAATAATTTGAAATTAAACTAAAAAAATGAAATTATGCTAAAAAATCACTAAGCTACACATACCGTATAATATAGTGACAATACTAATAGGCATATATATTATGAAAAATTATTGTCAGAGCTTCTCCCCAGCCCTCAGACAGCTTCCTGCTCTAAAGTTCTTCACAAAGATATTACTGATAATGAGATAGCACTGGAAGCTGATTAAGTAGAGACAGATCCTTCTGCTTAGATAGCCCAAGATTGGGAGTGGTCTGGTATTGGGGGGGGGTGGGGATCTGATGCAATCTCTCTTTATCTCCTGACCAAGATTAAGTGACCTAAGTCAGGCACTCAAGACTTGTGTGTTGATCAATAAGAGTTGATTGATACCCCTTGGGAACACCTACTCTTCAAAAAAGTAAATAACCCTCTACCCCCAAATCCCAAATTGAGCCAGTTCTGAACTGGCCCCCTTAGGAGGGATTAGTTCTAGACTGTAACTACCATGCAATGCATGTCAAGCCAGCTTGAGAGAAATTAAAACATGAACATAAACACACACACACACTAATTTTGTTTGTCTCTTTCTTAAGAACAAATGCTGTTCTAAAATTGGGTTGTTTTGGTTTTTTTTGTTTTTTTTTTTTTGACTAAGGATGTCAAACATGAAGAAAAGTTTTAAATACAAACATAATTTTTAGTAACACCTCTTTTTTTTTTTTGTAACACCTCTTTTTGTAGTAGCAAAGAACTAGAAGGATAGTAGGTGTCCATCAACTTGGGAATGAATGAACAAATTACATTAAATAAATATAATGGATTATTATTGTAAATGTAATGAATTACTATTGAACATTAAGAAATTATGACTATGAAGACTTAAGAGAAATTTGGGAAGTCTTGAATAAAAGGATGAAGAGCAAAGTAAACAGAACAAGGATAGCTATTTACATAATAACTACCCAAAAGTAAAGAAAAAAACAACACCAAAAGAGAATAAACTCTGATTAATCTAGCGACCAGTCATAAATTCAGAAGACAAATGGTAAAACATGCTTTCTACCTTTCAGCAGAGAGGTGATAGACCATGAGTATAAAATGAACATCCAAGAAAAGATCAATAAAACCCGTGATCTCAGGAGTCTAGATGAAAATGTACAAAATACTTGTGATAAACAGTATGACAGAGATTTTAATACAAGGGGGAAAATATGACCTCATTGTTATGGAAAGACTTGGCAGGATGGGATTTGTGACTGAAATATGGCTTTTGAAACCTATTTCTTATTCAAAAGAAACAGAAGAGATGAAGTAGGGAGTGGAATCTTATGTTAATATATGCTCATATGAAGAAATATGGAAAGTTGGTGAAGAATATTTGATGAAAAAAGAAAAATGGAAGTAGTATTATTTTTAAATATTCTAAAGACCACCCAGGCAGAAGGAGAAATTAGATGAGGAACTTGGGAAACAGCACAAACCTAGCATGATTTTGTAAAGACAGGGGTTTCAATTATCCTAACATCTCTGTGTCTCTATCTCTCTCTCTGTCCTTGTCTCTCTGTCCCTTTTTCTGTCTCTTTACTCTATCTCTGTCTCTCTGTCTCTGTCTGTATTTGTCTTTCTATCACTGTGTCTCTGTCTTTTTTCCTCTCTCTCAGACTATCTCTTTCATTCTCTCTCTCTCTCTCTCTCTCTCTCTCTCTCTCTCTCTCTCTCTCTCTCTCAGAGTAACTGAGAAATCCATCACCTTCTGTTCTGATAAGTCCATCATTCAAAGTGAAAGAATAGAATAGGAATAGAAAGTAGAAGAAGATAATAGAATTCTAGACCAGAGTCCAATTTTCAGTAAGAAACTGGTTGCTCCATCCTTCCAGAGAACAAATGATACAGCATTTGACAACATCTGCCAAGGAGGTGACAGATTAAACTGAATTACTTGTATTAAATTTGTCTACATTGCATTAAGGCGAATCAAACTGGAGTGAGGCAAAGCAACACAAAGTTGTCAGCCTTTCTCCTCCAGAGTCATCAAAGTCCAGGGGCAAGACAAAGGTCAAGACCATTGGAAATGTCCCAGGATCAAATTCATAGCTACTAATTTCAAAAAAATAAGCTGTGTATAACTCAGAAATATCAAGTGACATTTTAAAATAATTTAAGTGATAGACTCAATAACAAGGTTGAGATATAATTTTGGATGTGGATGTGGTCATTGTGTGGATTTCTTTTGCTTGATTCTGCTTATTTGTTACCAGGGAAGTTATTATTGTTCTTAACGTGTGGTGGGGCATATTCAAGAGGGAGAAGAATACTAGGGAGAAAGGGGGATGCCAGGGGAAAGTGAGAAAGGAAAAAGACAAAAAGGTCTAGAAGATATTATATCTATGTCTCTTCAAGCAGGACCTTCTGTGATTCAGTATTCTTTCACGTTCTCTAATGGTTTTCTATGTTTGAATCTTTACTCTATTACTCCCCCACTTCCTTTAGCCTCCTCAAGGACTGATATTTTCCTTTCTTCTCTCCGCCACACTACCTAGTTCAGTAATGGGTGCACAATAAGTACTCAGTAAAGACTTGTTAAATTGAGCTAAGTTACAGCCACAGACTGAAAACCACGTAAAGGAACAGGAGTGAAAGATTTTGTGACCATATTACCCCCCAAGGCCCTTCCAAGTCACAGGCTGTTTAAACATAAATGATACTCCTTTCCCTCCCACACTCTGTGCCTACAACCAGAAATAAACCTGATTTTAAAACACACACACACACACACACACATACACGTGTGTGTGTGTGTGTGTGAATGTGTGTGAATGTGTGCATGCAAGCCCATTCCCTTGAGAGCTCTCTCTGAATCTTCACAGAGCCCAGAAACCCTTCATGTTTTCACACTGTTTCCTGGATGTTTGTCAAGTTTCTCATCTTGCTTCAAATAATGTCTCAGCTTAACCATTTCAGATGTTATCAGTCCTTATGCTAGCCACTGCCAATCTTTCAGGAGTGGAAATACTGAGCCCAACAGACTACTGTTTCATTTCTCATGGAAGCATATTCTCCCCCACCCTCCCACCTACCTCCCCGCTATATTCTCGCAAAGGGTTATATGGTCTATTTGTTGAAATCAAATTCTCTAATATTTCAATGGATCTGTGATCTCACTGATGAATCCATTAATCTGCAAGCATTTATTTACAACCACTATATATCAAACACTGTGCCAGGCCCTAAAAATACAAATACAAGAGTAAAATAATATTTGTCCTCAGAGAACTTGACTTCTAATAGAGAAGATAAGTGCTATGTAAGTATATATCTAATATGTATAAATGAATACAATGGGGAGGAAAGGCACTAACAGCTGAGGGGTTAAAAGGGCTTCATGTAGGTCATAGTGTCTCCCATTGGGTCAGGGCTTCTTATGGGGTATGGTATGGACCCCTTTGGCAGTCTAGAAAAGCCTCTCGACTCCTTTCCAGAATAAATGCACAAACAAAATGCATAAGGTTATATAGAAATAAAACATATTGAAATACAGTTATCAAAATATTTTTCAATGTTCATCATCCTCAGCTTAAGGGCTCCCTGCAAAGGCACCTATCCTAACCCATTCATACCTTCTCATCCTGTGGAAATTTTTTGCAGGACCTCCCTCAAATCCTCCACAGAAGACCCATACCACATATTGGAGGCTGTCCTTCAGTTCTTTCCATGGGCCTGGGGGTAGCCCTTGACTTGTCCATTGCTTATCCTTCACTCCTGCTTTGTGAATGGCTTGTTGCCTCCTTTGTTTTTACATTTCCTAGACCATTTCTTGTCTCTGCTTCTTGTAAGCAAGTTACAACTTCTACCAATTTTGTGCCTTTCCATGGCCTGTGGGGCTGCCCACAGTTTTAATTCTGAGGGATTTTGTGATCTGCCACCATGTTGTATTACTGGGAGAACATCAGTGGTTTAACAACAACAGAAGAGTTTATGTGTCAGGAAATAGCATTGGGCAACTGTTAGCTTTATCCAATTTTCACCATAGGATCCTCCATGATTACTTCTTCCTATTTCATTCTGGGTCTATCTGCACTGTCTACCAGAGAAATGTATAATAACAAACTGGCCCAGTGGGCTACCTGTCAAAGGGCATATCGTCATCACCATCATAGCTTGAACTTATGCAGTACGCTGTGGCCTGTGGAACACTTTACACATGGGATCTGATTTGACTCTCTCAACCATCCTGGGAGATGATAGGTGATATTATTGTCATCCCATTTTATAGATAAGGAAACTGAGCCTGAGAGAGGTTAAGTGATTGGTCCTGGGTCACAAAGCTAGTAAGTGATTGAGGGGGGATTTGAACTCAGGTCTTCCTGACTTCAAGACCCCTGTTCTAGCCACTGAATCACCTAGCTTCCTCCGGCTTCACTTACTGGGCTGGTCAATAGCACCTACTTCTTGAGGTTTTACTGAGGATTAAATGCATAAGGTATATAACATATGTAAAGTGCTTTGCAAACCTTTAAGGATTATCTAACTAGGAGCTATTAATATTATGGTTGCTGTTTCTGAGCATTTGCAGGCCTATCATATGGAAGAAAGATTAGATTTATTCTGCCTAGGTTCAAAAAGAACTGAGAGCAAGAACAAGTGAAACTGGGAAAGAGAAAAACTTCAGTTCAAAGCAAGGCACTTTATAATAACTGGAACATCCCAGAACTAGAGTGGGCTGTCTCAGACGGTCATAAAGTCTGGTCACCTGAGGTCAAGAAAAGCTTGGGTGGTTCCACAACTGGGAAACTGGACCTGGATCTTCTGGTTGGGTCAGGGTTCAAATGAGTCATGAGGCTTTTCAGAGTCATTCCAACTCTGCATTCTGTGACTGTGACTCCCAACCATGGTTCATAGCCTTACTTTGCTGACCCTACTAATTTGCTTACTTGTGGTCCTTTAGTTTAGAGGGTCTGCTGAGGCTTAGGTCTTGGTTTTTGCCCTCAAGAAGAGCCCAGGAGCAGGAAGAAGTCAACAGTGAAATAAGCAGGGAGTCAGGCATTTTCCATAAGGGAAGCCAGAGCATAGCAAGAGACCTGGAGCTTCTCCAGGAAAGACCTGGTTGGGAAACAGTACGTGTTGAGTGAATTATAAACCAACAAGTGAAAGTTTAATATGGGGTTTATTTACAAGTAAAGTTAACAGGAAGGGGCACTTTTCTCTTCCTTGGGGCGAGAAGAAGGATCTCTGTAGCCCTTCTACAAGTCTAAAAGGTCAGTTCTATCTCATACATAATGCATATTGCGGAAGGAATAATAGCTCCTGGCCACTTGCTGGTAGAGACAAATATTTTTCAAAAGTCCCATTTTGATATAAAAGGCTCAGGGTGCCCATCTAAAAGGAATTTGTGTTTGTCTAAATTATTTAGATTCAAGAAAGCACCACCTCAGGGCAGAGAGATGATTAAGTTTGTTAGGATCTAATTTTGAGGGGCTTTGTACCAATAGACAAAAGCAAGTCCTTTTGCCAAAGAATGAAGCCACATCTTTGAAGTGAGAGTATCCCAATGTTCCTTACTGAGGAATCTGCCTTTAAGGTAAGCCAGTAAAGTGGTTTTGATTCTGCCCAATAGCAAAGTGATGGAGGAAAGAGATGGTCTAGGATTGCAAAGGTCAGGCCTTCAAGTGAAATACTATGGTTGATGGAGAGGTGAAGCTTTCTTGAATCTAAATAGTTTAGATAAATGCAAACCAGGCTGAGGGTAACTGGAAGTCACCATCAGTGAGTAGAGGAATGTCTCCAAGCTTGTGAAGGCAGCTGAAGCAGGTGCTATGGAGTGCTTAGAACTTGATCAGACATCTAAGATACCAAAATCATCTACTGAATCCTGGGCCTTCACCAATCAGCTTCAATTTTGTCCTGCCACTGGACTTCAATGACTCTGAAAGGAAGAGTGAGGCTGGCAACTTTGTGCAACTCTGCTTCTCTTAAATCCAATTCATGCACAAGTCAAGATACAAACCTATGATGTCATTCGTCTTCTTTGAAAATGAAGGACAAACAACAACAACAACGGCAACAATTTCATCACATTTATGTATCAAAATTATTTGGGCATGTCCTAGTCATTAGTCACATAGATTGTTCCCAAAATTTCCTATAACAACTAATTATTCTATGAATCCCTTTGTATGATAAGATTCCACATGCTGTCAATTAACTGACCTCTTTGGAAAGTAAACCCAATGGTGGAAGTAAGGATTCAAAGGGTAGGAATGGTTTCATTGATTTTTCTTGCATAATTCCATATTGCTATCCAAAATGGCAAGACCAATTCACAATCTAGATAGATATTTCTATTGTCTTCCATCGTTTCCTCAATATTGTGATTAGTTAGGTGTATTTCCTCTGGCCAAAGTTCTGAAAACTATAATCCTATGCTGTCCTCCAATTTTTATTTGATGGGGTGATTTGGATATTTATATCATTTATACTTTTGGAATTTATTGTGGTGTATGGTATAAATTGCTGGTCTTAATTAATTTTCCATTAAAATGCTATCCAGTCCTCCCAGCTATCTTTGTTAAAACTGAATTCCTTCCACAGCAATGCATATTCTTGGCTATATCAAAGACCTTCTATCTACATGTGTTTGATTCCAAATCCTCTTTATGATTACATAATATGTTGCTGATCTATTTTTTCTATTTTTAATCTAGTACGTTATAACATTGATAATTAGTTTTATAGTATAATTTGAAATCTGATAATGTTATTTTCTTTTCCTTCCTACTTATTTTCATTGTCTCCTTTGATATTCTTGACCTATTGTTCTTCCATATGCAGTTATTATTTTATGCAATTTTATTAAATATAACATTGGCATAGAATTATATATGCAGGTTAATTCAAGTAGAATTGTCATCTTTAGCATATTAGTGCCACCAAGGCATGAAAATTGAATAGCTTTCCAATTATTTATCTATCCCTTTATTGAGACCAACTTCTTGCAAGTCCAAGAAAGGTGTCAGAACAGCTGCATGGTAGATATTGTCTGACAAGCTAACATTCCCATCCCAGTACGGGAAGAGACTGGGTGTAGCCTGGGTGAGGTTTGGAGAGTGAAAGGGGCACAAAGGGTGAGAGAGTATTGCTATGCTGTCGTGAGCTTTTGAATCATCCTGTGACAGGCAGGTCACTCTGCCTGGAGAAGGCATCTGTAAGAGATGGCACTCTGACGTAGTCCAAAGAACTGCATATAAGCATGCTGCTTATGAGAGAGCAAGGTGGGAGAGAGCCTGGCTAGAGTCAGGCTGAGGATGGTGAGAGAAGCAATCTATGATGAAAATTTGACAAGGAGGTGATAATGGGGGATCAGGCACAAACAGACAGAGTGTGTGTATGGTAGCTAAGAGGCCATCACAAATGGGAATTCTGGTCCCTGCAGACATCTTGACCTGTCCCATGTACTTGGAATTCACTCCCATCTTAAATATGCTACATGGAGTCTTTTTTTTGTTTGTTTTTCTTTAAGATGGAGCTCAAGCACTATCATCGGCATGAAGGCCTTCCTGGTCACCCCAGCTACTAGTGTCCCACGAATACCAACCAATTTATCTTGTAATTAGCTGCTTTGCACACACACACACACACACACATATGTGTGTATATATATATATACATATGTATAATTAATTAGCTTTAAATTATATATGTGAATATATACTTGTAGATGTATAAGCATGTAAACATATCTGTGAGTATCTGTATGTCTCCATTAGAATATAACCATCTTCTGAGCAGGGGTTGTTTCATTTATTTTATTTATACCCCCAGTGCCTAGCACACTGACTGGTGTATGGTATATGGCTAATAAATGATTGATTGACATAATGAATTGATTGATTGATTAATCTTAGATACTTTACAAACTTAGGAAAATTCAGAAGGGTTATATATACTCCAGATTTCCCTCCCTGTGTCTTTTTGCTAACAGGTGTTTCTATTTGATCATTTTTTTTTATCATGGTTAATACTTAATAGTATGTATTGCATATATAACATATTGCAATATATATACATATAAATCACACACACACACACACACACACACACACACACACACACACACACACACTTAGGAAAGGAAAAAGCCATGGATTAGATCAAAGGACATAGGATTTAAATGGATCAGTAACCTGAACCTCTAAATATAAGGGATCTTCCTAACTGTGAGCTCTGGTCTATGACAAATAGATAGACACATGCACACCCATGTATGTATGTGTATATATATATATATATATATGTATCTATATATGTATCTATATGGATACATATAGATACATTATATGTGCATTCATCTGTGTATGTGTACACACACATTTGTTTTGCTTCATTAAAATTCTGTAACCTATAAGAGAGTAAACCATTTTCCCCTAGTCTAGAAAGTTAGCTGAATTGCTATAGACAGATATGATTGCGCAAACTACTAGGGCCTCTGGAAAAAATGGTCAAAAGGAATAGGGCAGAAGGAGAGGTCAAGACAAAAGGAGAGGTTATGGCCTTAGGCTGTCCAGCAAGAAGAGAAAGTAATGGGCTATACATATATAATGGACTAAACACATATATGTTTGAATGTATGTATTTATATGCATGTTCTATGTATATTTCCTCACTATTCACTGATTTCCCTCTTTTCCAATTTTTTTAAGTTTAGATATATGTTCATTTGCTTAATTTCTGTCTTTCACTAAAGTAACTAACAGTTTATTAATTCCATTACTACTTTAAAAAGAAAATAGCTTTGTTTTTTTTAAATTAAATAATTTAGAATTTTCAATCCATTTATTTCATATACAATTTAATTTTTCCATTTTGTTTTTGCTGTGGGCTTATTAATTAGTTAGCTTTTAAATGTTTACCATTCGCTTTTGATGCATTAACATTCTCTTTTTCTCTTGTGTTAGTATAAGTGCTGATGAAGATAAATTGTCTCCAAACATTCTTTTAGCTGCATCGCATAAAATTTGGCATATTGTCTCACTTTTTAAATTTTCTTTAACATGATTGTCATTTTTGTGATTTGGTCTTTGATTACCTAATTAGTTAGAATATTGTTTGTAGTATCAATTTAGATCTGAATGTTTTAGCTACATTTATTTTCTTAATTCCAATTTTTATTCTATTATGATCTTAAAAGACTATATTGAGTATTTCTTCCTTTCCACATTTCTTTGTGAGTCATTTTTTCTCTAGAGCATAGAAAAGTTTTGTAAGAGTGTCATATATGCCTGAAAATAAATATATTTTCTAAAATTCCCATTTAATTTTTCCATATGTCTGTCAAATTCAGTTTTATGACATTCTGCTATTCTACATTTTTTTGGAGGGGGGATGGCAGAGCAATTGGGGTTAAGTGACTTGCCCAAGGTCACACAGCTAGTAAGTGTCTGAGCTCACATTTGAACTCAGGTCCTCCTGACTCAAGGGCTGGTGCGCTACTCACTGGGCCATCAAGCTGCCCCCCATTCTGCATTTTTTTCTTGGCTTTCTGTTAGATTTTTCCATTTCTTATAGAGAAATGTTAATTCACCCACTCTTAATGCCTTACTATTTCACTATTTTTGTCTTTCAGCTACCTTTTCCTTCAAGTACTTCATTGATCTTTTAGTCAGTGCATATACGTTTACTATTGCTACTTTTCATTTTCTCTGAAGCCCTTCTGCAGAATAGTTTCACTATTTTTCTCTCTTGGTGCTATCTAGCTTCACTTCTGATTCATTCAAAATCATGATCATGAGTTGTTGTTTTTTTTATTTAGTGAAGCTTGATAAATATTATTCCAGTCTCTTAATTTGTATCTCTGTTATGTACCTATGCTTTAAATGTATTTCCTATAGGCAACGTATTGTTTGGCTATGTTTTGTTCTGGTTTTGTTTTTTTGTTTGTTTGTTTGTTTGTTCTTAATCTAGTTTACAACTCTTTCCTTCATAGGCAAGTTCAAGCTCAAGTTTATTGTTCAATGTTATAATTCCTAAGTTTTACTTTCCTTACACTATATAATAACTATAATGTTATTAATTATTATAACCGTAAGGTACATAATAGCTTGTTTCATTGGTATCACTACAATCCAAGATATTTTCCATACCAAGAGACAAATGCATCTCACCTCCACAAAAGCACGGAGCCAGATTCTGGCATTCTATTACTCATATTATCATTTAAAATGTATGCACATTTCCTTTAGCTCTAGATAGAGTTGTAGCTTCAGGATCGTCTTCTCTCCCCCATTCTCAAATTGTTCTTTAGCTGGTTTTCCATCCATAGCACCCAAATTCAAGATATGATAATTCTGACCTCTCCTTTCTTACTCAAGGTCATATGCTTCTCTTTTCCCCCCTTTCGCAGCATTTCTCCCTCTATTTCTTGCCATTGTTTTCTTTAGCAAGATGAAATTTCAAAGAGACATCAGCCTTTCTATTCTTTACAATATATAAAGACTATGCGGTGTCATTTATTCCTTCCTTGCTTTAAAGCTTTTTTTAACCTGTTAAAAACCTGTTTAGTGTTTGCTTTGTTATTAAAACACCTGCCCCAAATTTGCTTCTTTTTTGGAAGGCATGGGAATCTTTTGATGAATTGGAAAAAAAAAGTGTATCTTTTCTCTTAAAAGAACATAATCGGTTTTGTTTGGATATGCATGTCTTCTTGTTACTATTTGCAAAAAAAGAATTCATAAGCATATCACAATAAGAGCACAATCTCACTCATAATAATTGAGCAGGGTCATTCTCTAAATCACTTTTCATCCTAAAGGCTATTAAATAAGTCTATCAAAGTCCACCTTCACTTTGTTACCTATTGGTAGCATCTAGTTTACCAGATAGAAATATTTCCAGAATATTTGCAAATTGTTTGCAAATTGAAATGCCTATAAATCTTGTTTTTTCTTCGAACTTCTTTAATACTTTAAGTCGCCTTCAACTATTTTGCGATTATTTGTCTGCATTTTGTTTCTTCACCAGAAATGTAAATTCTTTGAGAGTGGGCACCACTTAGTCATCTCCCCTCTTCTAACACATGAGATTGAGCTTGAGGTGAAAACTTGAAATCTGGATGCCTTAGGAGGTAGTGAATTCTCCATCGAGGGACCTCAATAATATATGATGGATGACTACTTCTTGGAATTTTTGTAAACAGGATTCTTGCAGAGGATGAGTCAAAGTAGATGACCACTCAGGTTTATTCCAGGTCTGAGATTCTATGGTTCCACACTTTTTCTTCTGTTTTCAATATTTTGGGGAAATAGTCTCATTTCACTCCAAAGCTTCATTATTTTCATTTGTAAATATATTTCCCATCTTCATCCAGGTGTGCTGGGTTCTCTTTTATTATCTGTTCTTCTACTTCTGAATTTTTGTCTTCCATCTGTCCCTTTTTATTCTTTATACCAGTGGAATCAAACTCAAATCAAAACAGGTGCCACTAAAATGTACACAAGTACCTCTGTAGACCATGTATTAAATTAGAAAACCACATATTAAAATCATCTATGTTTCTATTTATTTATTTATATATAATACAATAGATATACAAATATATTATATAACATATATAATATAGGATGATATATAATAATATATATTTTATATATTTATTTATATTTGTTTTGTTAAATATTTTCCAATTATATTTTAATCTGGTTCAATCCAGTGTTACAAGTCACATGCAACTCATGAGTCACTTGCTTGAAACCTCTGCTTAGACAACCCACTGCTTTGTTATTATTTTCACCATAATGTTCAAAGCTATCTCATGCTTGTCTTTTTTTTCTGCTCTTCCTTCCATCATTTTACATCCTTTGTCAGTTAATACCTTTACTAAGCTTCCTAACTACCCCTCAAAGGTTCTTATAGTAGATCCTGCTGTGCTTCTTCTGGGTCCTCTTGCCATATTGTTCTTTCCAGATGTTGTCTTTTCTATTACACCAAAATATTTATTAACTGATTCTTCAGTCACTCTTTTCATTTTTGTGCAAGGTGATATGTCTCACAGTGATTTATTTTCCCCTTTTCATCTTTTTTCTCCTCTGTTTTTGACCTTTTACCTTATTTGGTACATTTGTTGCTAATATAAGAAGATGAGAGTAGACTCACTTAGCCTTTTCTAAGGCTGAGTATAGTAATTTAAAATTTACTTAATTTTTTCTCTCCCTTCACCTGAAGAGTTTTCATTTTTGTACTTTCTGTCTTATCAATTGGTGAAAAGAGATAGTTTCTTTTATATATAATATCTCACTCTTAAGATCTTGCTCTGAAGATCAAGAAAAAATTGTATTTTTTAAAAATCTGATATCTCCTAAACTTGCCAAAAATCCAGTGCTCAAGAAAATATGGTAGAAGACATGATTGAAAGTTTAAAGAAAATATCCTAAAATCCCAGAGAGAAGATCCAGGACTAGCTACTAATAACTCCAATTTCAATGGTGTTTTAAATTCTAAGGAGTATTTTCCTCAAAACTGTATGATACAAGGTAATAGGAGGAACTTTACTCCCATTTTCCAGATGAAGAAACTGAGTCTCAGTAGGTTGCCAAATATCATAAACTGAAGAAATTTCAGAGCTGGAACAGAAACGTCCTCTGGCACATAGTCCAGTGTGCTCACCACCACACCACATGGACTCTTGATCTTGAAATGACTTGCTTGTCCAGGGTGCCCTAGATGAAGTGAAGACAAGGAATGATGGTTGGAACCTAAGTAATCTCACTGCTCTCAGGGCCAAGTTCTATCTCTTCTCCCATAATATAGGAATTTGATAAGATCATTGAATTTAAATTTATTTTCCTTTCCAAAAGGAAAACTATGATTCTAGGAATCAGAGCAGGAATAAAGTATGACCCACTGAGTTATACCCAGCAAGCAAGCTGAACTGTGTCTAAGCTGGGAGTGCCTCAGGACAAGAACTTTAGGATCTGTGCATTCATCTACGTTCAAGCTTTTGAGTCTATTGTTTTTGTGTTTTGATACGTTTTTTCTCTCCTTGAATTTCCAAAGGAAGTTCTCCTAGAAAAATCCCAGCTTTTTTCTGGCTGCCTTCACAAAAGCCATCCTCCCTAGAATGCTTAGTTGTGGTGTGGAGATGCCCCTAGGTTCTTACATGTGTGCCAATAGAGTGAAAGTTCTGACAGGTCTCAGAAAGCTAAAGGGGCTTAGGATAAGGACTTCATGACAGACAACATGAGCATCTTCCAAAGGCCAGCCTAGCCAAGGGTAGGTTAGCCGATTCCCAGAAAATTGGCCAGAACGGATTTTATTTTTAATCTACAGTAACTCATGCCAACAATCCACACTAAAGAGTGGAGAATCTGCCATCTGCATTGGTAGAATGATGATGAGGAAGATGATGATAAAAAACAACAATAATTTATAAAGTGCTTCAAGGTTTACAAAGCATTTTATGTTATTTCTTTTGATCCTCATAATAACTCTGCGAGGTAGGTGCTATTATTATCCCTGCTTTACAGATAAGGAAACTGAGGCAACAAGAGATTAAACAGTCAACCTCTAAGTCCTGTGTCACAAAGCTATTAAATGTCTTAGACAGAATTTGAACTCAATTCTTCCTGACTCCAAGTTCAACACTCTATCCACTATACTACTTAGTTCTTCAAATTGACCAAGTCATAGCAGATAAAGGAACAGAATTGGAGTTGGAAGGGCATGGGATCAGGTCCCACCTCTGACACAAGTCACCTCATTTCTTTTTGTCTCAGTTTACTTATTTGTAAAAGGATGGGGTTCGACTCCAGAGTCTCCAAGATTTATACACATGCTCTAAATCCATGCTCCCATGGTACTAGGTATTTTTGAAGCAGTCTCAAGACCACTGGACTTAGAATCAGAGAGACCTGGTCTCAAATCCAGATTTGCTTAATCTGAGCTATTTGATTTTCAAGAAATCATTTAACCTTTCTTGATTTTGGTTCCTTTAGCTAAAAAATAAAGGGGTTGTGTACTGAATTACCTCTAAGGTCTTCCAGATCTAAGTCCTAGAGGATTCTATAGGTTAAAGTCTGGGTCAGTCTAAGAGGGAGTAGTAGACACTTTAGCTGGAGTATCAAGGGGATTGAAGGATCCCTTGACAACTGTCACAGAAGGATAGGGTTTGCCTCAGTTCCCTAGATGGTAGCAGAGGAGCTAGGGCTCTTAAGTAAAAAGGCTGGCAAGGGAGGTCTGGGGATGGAAGTGCTACACTTATCTTATCTCAAATGATCCCTTTTGGGAAGTTGTTAATAATATTCCAGGCAGGTGGCTTAAACTTTGAGATCATAGGCTCATAAATGTGAAACTTGAAGGGATGATAGAGGTCATCTAATCCATCTCCTCATTCTACAAACTAGGAAACTGAGGCCCAGAGAAGTGCAGTAACTTACCCAAGGCCAACCAATTAGTAAGTGTGGGAGGCAGCATAGCATAGTAGATAGCTGGTCTCAGAACCAGAAAGAAGTGGATAGAAGTCTCATCTCTGATACATACTGATTGTGAGCTACTTACGTTAGGCAAATTGTGCCCTAGGTGGCTCTCTGAGACTATAAGCTCTTGGGAAAAAGAAACTAACCCCCACTGCTAGAGGAGGTTTCCTCACTGGGAGTTCCCTACACTAGTGAAACCACAGATCAATTTCCCATTCCTAACTCAAAAGTAAGATTTGAACTCGGTTCCTTTGGTTTTATGCTCATTCCACTGTACTGGCAATGAGGTCCTGGAATAGAATGTTGGCATTCAAAAGAGGCAATGGAGAAATTATGTGGAAGATATTACCTCAGTTATCTCAGGTACCAAGGTAGTGCAATGGATACAGTGCCAGACCTGGAATCAAGAAGAACTGAGTTCAAATCTGGCTTCCCACACTTAGTAGCTATGTAACCCTGTACAAGGCATTTAAGTTTTTCTCTGCTTCTCCTGGGAATAACAACAGCACATACTTCCCAAGGTGGATAACATGAGATAATATTTGTAAAGCACGTTGCAAGGCTTTAAACTGGCATATAAATATAAGTTGTTACTGCTATTACTACTACTTCAACAAATTTGGACTCTCATTTGCATGGGTTCTTCTCCTATCAGTACAGATTCCTACCTTTCCATGCTTTCTCAGCCTGTATGACCCTTGGCCCTATAATCCCCCCTTTGGGATTCACTCCACTCCCTGCAGGCCTTCCTCTGTTGTTTTTTTTTTTTTTTTCATACTCCGTAGGTTCTGGTATGGGCTGTCTATCAGTAATATCTCTTTTTCTTTACATGACTGACCCACCTCTATTTCTGGTCATACATTTATTTAGTGATATCTTTAATACAATTTTTCATATGTAAGCAAGATATTCTTGGTAATATAGGGTGAACCAAAAGTCTTAGTGGACCAGGACTTTTGGACCATCCTGTTTGCTGCAGTATGGTCATGGCCAACATGGAGGCAGATGGAAAGTCCATTTAGTTAATTCGTTAGTTTATATACTTTGGACTAGAACTACAATGTGCTGAGAAGAGAGTGGCCCGGATTACATTCAGAACACTGAACAGCACTTTGAGTGATCCTGTATAAGGGGTGGCTAGATAGCACAGTGAATAGAGCACCAGCCCTGTAGGAGGGCTGAGTCAGGAGGACCTGAGTTCAAATCTGGCCTCAGACACTTAACACAAAAAACTAGCCATGTGATCTTGGGTAAGTCACTTAACCCCAATTGCCCTACCTCCCCTGCTCCAAAACGCAAAAAAAAAAAGAAAAAGAAAAAGAAAAGAAAAAAAAAGGAATGATAAGAAAAACCTGGGAAGACTTATATGAACTGATACAAAGTGAGGTGAACAGAGCAGGGAGACCATTATGCACAGTAACAACAATATTGTAAGGATGACTGACTGTGAAAGACTTAGCTCTTCTGATCAAGACAATGTTCCAAGACAATCCCAAAGAGCCAATAATGAAAAATGCTATCCACATCTAGAAAAATGCTATCCCTATTTACCTTCTCTAACTGGTGAACTCTGAATACAGATTGAAGCATACTTTTTTACTTTCTTTACTTTCTTTTGCATGTATGTTTTCTTTTGTAATATGGTTAATGTGGAAATATATTTTGCATGACTTCACATGTATAATTAGTATCATATTGCTTTCCTTCTCAATAGGTGGGGGAAGGACAAGAGGGAGGGAAGGAATTTGAAACTCAAAATTTTCAAAAATTAATGTTAAAATATTATACCACATTTCTTTGGGCTTCAATTTCCTCATCTATAAAATGTTTATGTATGTATGTATGTATGTATGTATTTTTTTCAAATGATTTATTAACTTCTGGTTTACATCATTCATTTCCACCAGATTTTGAGTTACAATTTTCCCCCCATTTTTCCCCTACCCACCACCCCAGAATAGCAGTCCCACAGGATATCCCCTCATCCAATCTGCTCTCTCCCATATCATCTCCAATACCCCTTTCGACTTTTCCATTAGGGCAAGATGAATGTCTGTGCCCTAGTGGCTGCACATCTTATCTCCCAATTACATGCAAAATAGTATTAATAATAGTATGTATATATATATATATATATATATATATATATATATATATATATATATATATCTGAAACATGTAATTTTAAAACTTCGAATTCCAGATCCATTCCCTTCCTCCCTTGTCACCCACTCCTGCTGGGAAGGTAAGCAATTCAGTATATGTTGTGCATGTATAGCTATGCAAAACATTACCTTAGTATATATATTGTAAAAGACTGGCTATATTTCCCTCCCATTCATCCCACCCCCCCACCTGGTCCATTCCCTATTTTGATCCTGTCCCTCTTCAAAAGTGGGTGTCTCCAACCTCCCCTCCCCCCAGCATGCCCTCCCCTCCATCATCCCCCTTCGCATCCCCCTCCCCCCTACTCTCCTGTAGGGTGAGATTCCCATTTAGTATGTATGTCATTCTCTCCCTGAGACAGATTCAATGAGAATATGGTTTTGCCTTTTTTGCCTTCCTGTTCTTCCCCATCCCCTGCAACCACTTCCCCTTGCCTCTTCTACATGAGATAGTTTACCCCGCCCCATGTCTCCCCTTCTCCTCTCACCACATTTCTCTCTCACCTCTTAACTTCACTCCTTATCATCCCTTCCCACCAAATTCAACTTGTGCCCTCTATCCATGTATACCTGTAAACATATATACACACATTCACATATGTATTCATATGCCCATATACCCTTCTTCAATTATTTTCAAACTGAGAAAGGTTTCACCAGTTACAGTTATTATTTTTCCATGTAGGAATGTAAATAGTTCAACTTTGATAAGTTCCTTTTGATTTCTTTTCCCTGTTTACCTTCTCAAGCATCTCTTGCTTCTTGTGTCTGGATGTCAAATTTTCTATTCAGTTCTGGTTTTTTCCTCAAGAATGCTTGAAAGTCCTCCATTCCACTGAATGACTATATTTTCCCCTGAAACAAGATACTCAGTTTTTCTGGGTAGGTGATTCTTGGTTTTTACCTCTCACTTTGTGCTAGGCATCTATGTGTTCATAATTCTGGAATTGCCATAGCTGCTGGTGTTCTGGGTCCCTCCAGCTGGCTGCTGGCCAGACATCCCTGGGGCTAAAACCTCAGAATCACAGGGTCCTGGGCTAGGCTCCCAGAGTGCTTTGCTGGCCACTCCCTGCCAGGCTGCCAGGCTGTCCTCAGTGGGAGATTAGCTTCTCTGTGTCATTTTGTGGGTTCTGGAGCTCCAGAGGTCATTCAGAGTCCCCTTTTACATAATTTTCACGTGGTGTGGGCTGGAGCACTGTAGAAGTGCTGTTTCTACTCTGCCATCTTGGCTCCGACACCTGTATGTATTATTTTAAGAGAGTCAATGACACTTAAAGGTCTAATCCTGTATATAGTCTATTGTTTGCATTCTATCTCCCCAATTAAACTGTAAACTCCTTGAGAGCAGGGACTATCTTTTATCTTCCTTATATTTCTTAGTGCTGAACATAGTGCCTGGCATACAGTAGGCACATAATAAATGTTTGTTGACTGACTGATTGGCTATCCCAGGAAGTGTTTAAGTAAAGGCTGAATGGACTGTGGAGAGAATTTAGGAGACAAACACTGATTTACCCTGTTTTAAGGGAAAGGATAAAGTTAGGGACTAGACCTACACTTTCATTGACAAAGGGAGCTCCCTTTCCCAGTGCAGGTCACTGCCTTCTTTGTAAGTAATAGTCTTCAAATGTTTACTAGCACACTGAGCAACTTGGCCAGGATCTTAATATATAGCCCATATGGGTTAGAGTTAGGACTTGAACTCAAATCTTCCTGGCTCTAAAATCAACACTTTGCTGCCTCTTCATTTAAGGGAAATGATCATTAATTCCATATTGAAATATGCAGTTAACTGTGTATAGGTTGTATTACACTACTAGAATGTAAGCTCCATGAAGGCAACAATCATGTCTTCTCTTTGCATTCCCCCCACCCCAGGTCCCAGACAGTAGGTATCGAAACTATAGAAATAAAAGGTATTTGTGGGATGAATTCGGGTAGAGAAAATGACAGAAATTAAATGGTATGTTGTAAGCAATCTGTCTTCCCAGTTTATCACAACTCATGAAAGATGACTTGGGAAGGAGCCCTAGATATTGATTCAGGAGCTCACACAGGCTCCAATTTCCATTTACTTCAGTTCTATCAGGAAACTAAATAATGCAGAAACAAAAATAAGTTATGGGCCCTCTGCCTAGTAATGGCGGCCCTCTGAAGGAAGTCAGTGGGCCAGGGAAAAGGAAATATAAAGTTCACCTTTGCTTTTAGTACCCACTGAAGCCTGATATTAAAAGGCACTATTTCTCAGGCAACATGGTGTGGGGAAAAGAGGCAGATCTGAGAATCAGGTTATCTGGATACAAGCTTCAGTTTTGCTACTGACTTACTGTGTGACCTTAAGCAGAGTGCTCATGCTTTCTGGGCCTCAGTTTCCACATCTGTAAACTGAGTATGATGATGTTTGCTTGCTATACCTTCTTCACGGGGTTGTAGTGAGAATCAAATGAGAAGAGACGTAACAGTGTTTGAGAAAAGTTAATGATTCCAGAATGTTTGGGGGATGCTATGTTGGTGGAAAAGTTGTGTCACAGAATTATAGAATTTTTGGGTTAAAAGGGACCTCAGTGACCATCTAGTCTTTCCCTTGCCAAAAAAAAGGATACCCACCAAAACACAGCTAACACAGTCATCCGGCGTTAGGTTGAAGTCCTCCAATAAGAAGTAATCATGACCCAGGCAGCTAGGTGGCTCAGTGAATAGAGTACCAGCCCTGGGGTCAGGAGAACCTGAGTTCAAACCCAGCCTCAGACACTTAACACTTAGTAGCCATGTGGGCAAGTCACTTAACCCCAATTGCCCTGCCTTCCCCCCTCCAAGAAGAAGAAGAAGAACAACAACAACAACAACAAGAAGGAAGAAGGACGAAGAAGAAGAAGAAGAAGAAGAAGAAGAAGAAGAAGAAGAAGGAAGAAGAAGAAGAAGAAGAAGAAGAAGAAGAAGAAGAAGAAGAAGAAGAAGAAGAAGAAGAAGAAGAAGAAGAAGAAGAAATCATGACCTCCTGAGGCTGCCCATTCTGCTTACAAGCAGCTCTAATTGCTAGGGAGCTCTCCTGATATCAAACCTAAATTTGCCTTTTAACAACTTCCCCCCTTCTTCCCAAACTGAGCAAATCTAATCTCCTCCATGTTCCAGCTCTTCAAATACTTGGATGTAACTATTATGTTTCCCTTGAGTCTTCTCAGTTTTCTTGACTATTGTCCCGCCACTGGATTCTAATGACTCTTGGAGGAGAGAGTGAGGGTGATGACTTTGCACAGCCCTGCCTCACTTAAATCCTGTTCAAGAGCAAGTCAAGACATCACCCATGATGCCACTGGTCATCTTCAAGAATGAAGAATGAACAACAACAATCTCAGTAAACAGATACATGTAGGGTACTTTTTCACTTTCCTAAAATGCTTTCACAACTGTGTTCTTTGCAATATACAGCAATCAAATGACATGTGTAGGGAGAGGATTAGTTCTTCAATAATTTAAAGGCACTAGACTTGTTTTCCTTAGCCCTAGGGTGAGAAGAGAGGGGTGGAGGGGAGAGGTAGGGAAAAAGAGAGACAGGCAGAGAGGGAAGGGGGAAGAGAGAGAATGTTTCAGTTTGGTGTAGACAAAAACTTCCTAAACATTACAGCTGACCTAGTCAGCTTCCTCCACTTCCTGTGCTAATGAAGGGAGAGAATATGATCTTGTTAGGGGAAAGGGAGAGTTACATTGACAAAATAAATGGGCTCTTGCAGTACAGAATTAAGTAATGATGTGATAGGTAATAGGGATCCATTGAAAGTGTCTGAGCAGTATTCAAAGAGTCCCTCTCTGTCAATTTACTTGGATGTGTTCCAGATCTCCTTCCTCACTTCTCATCTTCTCCCATCTTTTATATAGAAAGAAATTCCTGTGAAATTCTATTTTCCCTCCTGTTTATAGAAATTCAAAGGTGGAAGAGACCTTGGAACATAAATTGTTAGAGTTAAAAGATACCCTAAACTACAGGTTCTTAACCTTATTGTATATTATGGGTCCCTTTGTCTGTCTGGAGAAGGCTATGGATATCTTCCCAGAAAAAAGAACAAATACATTTTAAAATATATAAGTAATGGGGTCTGTTTCCCCTTTACACAAGAAATAAGATGTGTGGGATTACAAAGAAAACCAATTATATTGAACCAGTAATCAAAATAAGTTTAGGGACTCCAGGTTAAAATCTATGTCTTAGATCATTATCTATGTGACCTTGGAGAATAGATGAAGGATCATGGGATCTCCAATTTAGGGCTTGAAGGGGCCTCTGAGGCCACCTAGACCAACTCCCTGGTTTTGCAGGTGAGGAAGTGAAGGCCCAGAAAGATTAGGTGGTATGTCCAATATCACACAGTTAATAAGCATGAGAGGGAGGATTTGAAGGCAGCATGCTCCAGCTGCAGGGCCAGAGGCCTGTCCACCGTATCACATTTCCTTGGGCTTCAGTTTTCTTATCTATAAAAAGCAAGGATTGGACTAAATGACCTCTAAGTCTTCTACCTTTAAATCTATGAACTATCCACTATGGACTTTAACAATCATCCTATCTAATATTTCCACCTATTTTAAGATCCACAGAACTAGAGCTCAGAAAGGAAAAAAGAGCAAGTAACAAAATGACACAGTCAGTAGAGTGTTGGACTTGCAGTCAGAAGACCTGAATTCAAATCCTTCATCATACTCTTGCTAGCTGTGTGACCTGGACAAGTACCTTAATCTCTCTCAGTTTCAGTTTACTCATTTGTACAATGGGGATATCTACCTCACAAGGTTGTTGTCAGGCTAAAATGAAATAACGTATAAAGTGCTTTATAAAACTTAAAACGCTGCAAAAGATGATGATGATGATGATGATGATGATGATGATGATGATGATGATGTTATGTTCACAGCAGCATAAAAAGTAAATGCCAGCGTGGAAATTTCAGTTCCCTTCTTTCCAGCTACGCTCTTCCACCCAAGCATGCTTTGGCTGCTCATTCCTATCCCCAAATGGACCTTTCTCCTTTACATCCAAACCTGGTTTGGCAATGTTTTCAAACCATTAAAAAATGACAACAACTCCGCGTCTCCAGCTGAAATGAGGATTTGCAAGGAGAATATGAAAAAGACTTTTAGCTTTACTACATCAATACTGAACCCCAACCCCACCTCTCCCTAGCCTTCGAGGCTCTCTCTGCCCTTCCTCTAAGAGGAATGTTATAGCCTCACTAAAAGCACAGTGGGTATAAGCAGCCGTTCTAGAAAGTATAGTCATGGTTCTCTTCTTAAATTGTTTAGTCTGTAACTGGGTTTCAGTGACTCAGGCACAAGACTGAAGCCAACCAAAGTGCCCTCTGACTTCTCCATAACCAGCTTTATTCCTAGGACAGTCATTAGCCCTGAAGTATTTGAGGTATAACATTAATCAGGTAGCTTTCAGCAGCTTAAAAGAGCCTGACAGAAGCCCCCATTACCCTCTTCCACACAATTCTGTTCAATGCAAAGAGTTATGAACTTAGTATCAAAAGACCCATACTCAAGTCTTGATTCCTCTGCTTACTACTGGAAGGAGCTTGAGAAAATCAGTGCCATGTCTGGGCCCCCGGACCGTGCCTCTATAAAATGAGACAGTTGGATGAGAGGGTCTCTGAGGTCCCTTCCAGCCTCCAAGCCCCACTGCTCTGCGGCCTGATGTGGGAAAATTGTCTTTGGTTGGGAGCCCTGTGGACTTGTGCAGCAGGCAATGAAGAGGCCTCTTTCTCACTGATTGCCAATGCTGTCACACTGAAATCACCTTTCCTCTTGTCCTGGGTGCCTCACAGTCCAGCTATGTCTGCAGAAAAGGATGTAAGCTTTTCCCTTCTACTCTGCTCCCTGCAGGGGAAAAAGGCGTTTTCATGTGCTTTTTTTCCATAAATGTTGGACACAGCACAGTGAGGACTAGTCCACAGAGAAACAGCAATGGGTGGTTTCACTCTTCTGGGATGGTTACAGAAACCACCAGCAAAAGACTGACCTGGCTTCCCTGACTTCCTTCCCGTCCCAGCTAACATCCCCACCTTCTACTGGAAGCCTTTTCTGATCTCACTCAATCCTACTGTCTTCTCTCTGTTGGGTATTTTCAATTTATCCTCTATATGTCTTGTTGTATATGGTTGTTTGCATGTTGTCCCCATGTTAGACTATGAGCCCCTGGAGGACAGGAATTTCAGATACCTTTCTCAGTATAGTGCCTTAAACATAGTAGATGCTTAATAAATGTTTGTTGACTGACTGCTGGTGAGTGAGAAACGATTCTCTGCCTCCTCAGTTATTCTGTAACAGACTGAAGATCCAAGTGAGTGGGCCATGAGAGAGATGGTGAAGCCTACGGGTTTCCTAGTGACATATTGAAAGAGACACCACATCTTAGAAAAGAGAGATTCCCGACCCCAGATCCCATACTCATTTGAGAGTTTATTTGCCTCTCTGAGTTTCAGGAAATTTGAACCGAAAGGATTTAGAGCTGAATGGCATCTTAGGGGTTGAGGAATCTCCTTTTCACCCAGATAGGGTCATTGACTTTTCCATGGACGTACACATGTGTCACCAAATGTGGTACTTCCTCCATAGCACTATACTGCCTTTAACCAGAAACCCAGGACATTTGAATGATTCCAAGTTAATGGCATAGTTTGTTAAAATGATAAGGAACCAGAAGGATTCTAATTCACCTTCTTTTAATAGAGAAAACTGAAGCCTATAGTTATGAAGTGATATGTCCAAAAGTCCATAGTGAAGGAGATTCAGAGAAGGACTAAGACGTAGGTACCCTGACCCTGTGGTCTTTTCATGTGCTCGGCTATCTGTGTTACAGTCCCCATGGAAAGCGTCAACTAGGGCAAGGGGCCAAGAGTTTCTGCTCACAGTGATCTAGCACAGTGATCTGACACAGGAACAGTGGAAACTACAGCATGAAGCTTTGTCTCTACCTGTCTTTCTCTCCTCCCAGTCCCTTATACCAGTGCTTCAGCACTGTAAGGATTTCAAAGTTACCTTATTCACCCTGGATCAGAGGCTTTGGGAAGTTTAGACAACTGTCTTCACTCCCTGAGTTCCTGGAGGATAAAGCACCTCCTTACTTGAGCTGAAAGGATCCCTTCCCAGGCCTCAGACCTCCTCCTCCTCTTCTTCCTGGAAACCTCAATGGTTTGGGGCCCTGAAATACATTTTTTCTTTTTTCTTTTTTTTTTCTTTTCAATGCTTTATTAACTTCTGGTTTACATCATTCATTTCCACTAGATTTTGAGTTACAATTTTTCCCCATTTTTTCCCCTACCCACCACTCCAGAATAGCAGTTCCACTAGACATCCCTGCATCCAATCTGCTCTCTCCCATATCTTCTCCCATACCCCCTTTGACTTTTCCATTAGAGCAAGGTGAATCTCTGTGCCCCAACGGCTGCACATCTTATCTCCCAATTACATGCAAAATAGTATTAATAATAGTATTTATATATATACATATATATGTATATATACATATATATACATATATATATATATATATATATATATATATTTGAAACATTTAATTTTAAAACCTCAAGTTTCAGATCCATTCCCTTCCTCCCTTGTCACCCATTGCCTCTGGGAAGATAAGTAATTCAGTATGTGTTGTACATGTATAGCTATGCAAAACATTACCATAGTAGATATATTGTAAAAGGCTGTTTATATTTCCCTCCCACCCATCCCACCTCACACCTGGTCCATTCCCTACTTTGATTCTGTCCCTCTTCAATAGTGGGTACTTCCAACCTCCTCTCCCCCCAGAATGCCCTCCCCTCCATCATCCCCCATCTCATCCCCCTTTCCCCCATTCTGCTGCGGGTTGGGATATCCCATTTAGTATGTATGTCATTCTCTCCCTGAGCCAAATTTAATGAGAATATGGTTTTGCCTTTTTTCCTTCCTGTTCTTCCCCTCCCCTGTAGCCACTTCCCCTTGCTTCTTCTACATGAGATAGTTTACCCTACCCTGTCTCTCTCCCCATCTCCTCTTGCCACTTTCCTCTCTCACCTCATAATTTCACCCCTTGAGTATCATTCCTTCCCAACAAATTCAACCTATGCCCTCTATCCATATATAACAGTAAACATATATACACACATTCACATATGTATTCATATGTCCATATACACTTCTTCCATTATTTTCATACTGAGAAAGATTTCATCAGCCACAGTCATTGTTTTTCCATGTAGGAATGTAAGTAGGTCAACTTTGATAAGTTCCTTTTGATTTCTTTTCCCTGATTACCTTCTCTTGCTTCTTGTGTCTGGATGTCAAATTTTCTATTCAGTTCTGGTTTTTTCCTCAAGAATGATTGAAAGTCCTCTATTCCACTGAATGACCATATTTTCCCCTGTAACAAAATACTCAGTTTTGCTGGGTAAGTGACCCTTGGCTTCCATTCCAGCTCTTTTGCCCTCTGGAATATCATATTCCATGCCCTTCGATCCCTCAGTGTAGAAGCTGCCAGGTCCTGGGCTATTCTGATTGTGTTTCCACAATATTGAAATTGTTTCTTCCTGGCTGCTTGGAGTATTTTCTCCTTGATCTGGGAATTCTGGAACCTGGTTATAATATTCCTGGGAGTTTTCTTTTTGGGACCTTTTTCAGGAGGTGATTGGTGGATTCTTTCAACCTCTATTTTGCCCTCTGGGTCTAAAACATCAGGGCAATTTTCTTTGAGAATTTCTTGAAGGGTGATTTCTAGGTTCTTTCTTTGATCATGGCTTTCAGGTAGTCCAATAATTTGTAAATTATCTCTCCTGCATCTATTTTCCAGGTCAGTGTTTTTTCCCATGAGATATTTCACATTGCCTTCTATTCTTTCATTTGTTTGGATCTGTTTAACAGCATCTTCATTTCTCATAAAGTCATTAGCTTCCATTTGCTCCAGTCTAACTCTGAAGGAATGAATCTCCTCAGTGAGCTTTTGAGATTCTTTTTCCATCTGGCAAATTCAGCTTTTTAAGGCTTTCTTCTCCTCATTGCCCTTTTGAGCCTCCTTTGCCATTTGAGTTAGTCTATTTTTAGGTGTTATTTTCCTATTTCATTAGTCTTTTAGGTGTAATTTTCCTATTTTAAGGTATTATTTTCCTTTTTTAAGGTGTTATTTTCCTCAGTCAGGCTGTTGACTCTTATTTCATACTTTTCCTGCATCCTTCTCATTTCTCTTCCCAGTTTTTCCTCCACTTCTCTTATTTGATTTTTAAAGTCCTTCTTAAGCTCCTCTATGGCCTGTAACCTGCTCATATTTTCCTTTGGGGCTTTTGGAGCAGGATTTCTGACCCCACAGTCCTCCTCCTGTTCTATGCTTCAATCCTCTTTGCCCCCAAAATAGGAGTCTAATGTTGTATTTTTCTTTTTATTTTGTTTCCTTTGCCTAGGCATGTTGCCACTTAATTACTTGACTTTTGGGTTTGTTGACACAGTAGGACTCTGCCACCAGACAGGGGAGCTTCTGTCCCAGTGTTGGGGTCTCCACAACTTCCGGTTCTGGCAAGCTGGATACCCACCCCAAGACCTCCACCCCAGACCACAATCCAGATCCAGGGAGGTTAAAGCAAGAGCGATTACCCCCCAAGACTGATCGCTAGATCTCCCTACAGTTCGCAGGCCAGGAGCTGGAGCTGCCACTGAAATTGCAAAATGGCGTGTCTCTTCAGCAGCTTCTAGCCCCTAGGGGAGGAAGCCCACGTGTTCCCCAAATACTGGTCCCAAAGTCCATAGGGCACTAACCTCTCACTTTGTCCTAGGCATATCTGTGTTGATAATTCTGGAATTGCCACAGCTGCTGGTGTTCTGGGGTCCCTCCAGCCAGCTGCTGGCCCAGCTGCCCTGGGGCTAAAACTGCGGCTCACATGGACCTGGGCTCGGCTCTCTAGCATGCTGGGCTTCCAGCTTCCAGAGAGCTGCGCTGGCCCTTCCTGCAGGGCTTCTGGGCTCTCCTCAGCAGGATGTTAGCTTCTTTGTGTCATTCTGTAGGTGCTGGGGCTCCAGAAGTTGTTCAGAGTCCCCTTTTACATGGTTTGGAGGTAATCTGGGGGGAGAGCACCTTGGAAGTGCTGTTTCTACTCTGCCATCTTGGCTCTGCCCCACAAAATACATTTTTTTTCTGTTTGACCTGTCTTGTCATTTCTAATCTTACTAGCAGGCTCAAGTTGATGGCTTGGGCATCAAATCAAGACACTGTTAGATTGAGAATAATAATTAGAAGGTTAAGTGTCTGACCTTGAATCAATGAAGTAGATGGAACTTTATTCATAGCATGAGGCTCTGGGTTATAAACATTTAATGTTCAGTGCCTGGACCATAGAAGATTCTTAATAAATGCTTGTTGACTCTACTTATTAACTGTGAACCAGAGAACCTCCCCAAAGACAGACTATCAGAGTGGGAAACGACTTCAGAGATTATCAGACAGAATTCCTACTCAAGGCATGAATTCTCAATGACACTGCCAGAAACATGAAACTCTCTGGTTCCCAAGACAGCGTGTTCTATTTTGGGATGGCTCTTAATTGTTAGAAAAAGTTTTCCCAACAATAAACCTAAATATGCATCCCTACAACTTAGACCCATTTTCCAGTTTCACACTATTGGGACGAAAGAGCACAAATGGTCTCTCTTTTCTGAATGACCTCCCATCAGATATCTGAAGGCAATGGACACATCCCATTTTCTCCTGGCTAACCATTCCCAGCTCCTTCAAATGCTTTTCATGTGGCATGATCTGTAGTCCCTTCACCATTTTGATCACCCTCCTCTTGTTTGTCAACATGTTTCTGAAAACATCATAGAACAGAACATAATAGCCCAGACGTGTTTTGACCATGGCAGAAAATAGTGAACTACTACCTCCCTTTTCCTGGGTACTTCGACTTTCCTCTCTTAATGAATTTATAGAATTCTATTGCCTTCAGAGGAAGGCAATAGAACAAAAGCCGGGGAAGGCAGGGCAGGACAGATGCACAAGTTATAGGAGCCAAGAGCTGGGGCTAGGCTGAGGATAATGTTGGGACAAGAAAACTTGGATCCAAAAAGTCAAGGAAAACAACCAAATGACAGCTTACCCTGCTCCACACTGCTTTGGCTGAGTGTTCCTTCAGAGCCAGCACTAGCCATGCCAACTTCTATTTCTTAAGTGGAAAGTGCTGTCAAAACACTGGGTCTGTGCATCTTCTCAGGAGTCACAGGAGTGTGACAGATGAGAAAAAGGCCAGGGCTGTGAGTCAGAAGACCTCAGCTGGAGTCCCATCTCTACTACTTACTGGCCCTGTGTTGCCGGGCTTCCCAGATCTGAACCCAAATGCTGGCAATTATCTACCTTACACAGTTATTCTGAAGAACAAATGGAGCAATGTATGGAAAGCATGTTGTAAACTTTAAAATACTATGTGAATAGAATTAGGGTACTGGAGTGGAGAAAGGGCTGGTCTGGTCTTAGATTTGGGAAGACAGAGGCTCTGTCTCACTTCAGTCATACACTGGCTTGTGACCCTATGAAACACTCAACTTCTGAGTGGAGCAGGAGGTGGAACTGTGGATAGAGCATTGGGCCTAGAGTCAGGAAGATCTGAGTTCAAATCTTGCCTCAGACACTTACTATCTGTGTGACCCTGGACAAGTCACTTAACCTCTGTCAGCCTCAGTTTCTTCCACTGTAAAATAAGGATAACAAGAGCACTGCCCTCTCTGGGTTTTTGTGATGTCTCAAATGAGATAATATTTGTAAATTATCATCATCTAGATACTCTTAGTTTGCCTGAAGCTTGCACCCTATTGGGTAGTAATGGCTGACTCTATCCTTGGTGAAGCTGGTCACTTCTCTGCAAAATGACTATTATTGGCCACTACTCCTGTTCTCCTTTCTAGAGCCCTCATGGATAAAACACAAATATGCCCTACTTGCTCCAAAGAGATAGCCAGCCTGGAACATTCAGGTTAAAAAGCAAACAAACAAAACAATGTTGAGTTTCCCAAAACCTCAACGACTTTTTTTTTGTGTGTGTGTGGGGATGAAGGAAGCTTATCCTGGCAAAAGCATGGTCCCTGGGACTTGACCCAGGAAAGTCACTGGGACTCTTGGACCTCAGTTTGGCCATCTGTGAAATGGTGTTGATAACAATGCTTCCCCAGGCTTTGGTGATGAATGAGGCCATTTAAATTATTCAAAAGTCCTGTGCAGAGGAGAAAGCATTTTATGAATGTTTCATTAGCATAATTCCTTTCTACTGAGAGCATAAGGAGAAGGGCTGGCTGTAGCTGCAGCAGGCAGAAGTTTGCTTTTGAAACAAGGACCTTTGCAAACACTGGAAATCATTATTATCAATATTATTGATACTAATAATAATGGCTGGGAGGCAGTGTGGCTTAGTGGATAGAGAGCTGCCTTCTGAGGCTAGAAGACCTTGGTTCCTTCTTCTTTAACCCCAGGTAATTATTTAACCTTCCAGGGCTCCCAGGCAATTCTGAGACTTGTCTGGGAACTAACAGAGAGAACTCTTGACTAGGAACTCCATATACTAATAAAATCACAGATCCAGTAAAATGCATACATACATATCATCATTATTATTATTATTATTATCAATCTACATAATTATTATTATCAATCTACAAACATTTATTAAGCACCTACTGCATGCCAGGCACTGGAGATACAAAAAGAAGCAAAAGTCAGTCCCTGACCTCAGGGAGCCTGTAATCTATTGCACTATCACCATCACCGTCACTGTCACTATTATTATTACTAAATAACGAATGTTTAAATAGCACTTTAAGGTTTTTAAAAGCACTTTACATGTGTTATCTTTTGTGGTTCTCACAACCCTGTAAAGGTTATAAAGGTGCTATTATTATCCTCATTATACTAACAAGAAAACTGAAGTTAAAAAAAGTTTACAAAAAAGTTCATCACTTTGCCTAGGTTTGCATGTTAATAAGTGCCTAAGGTAGGATTTGAACTCAGGTCTTCCTGACCAGGGGTCCCTTGCTCTAAGCACCACGTCACCTAGCATGCTATTTATGTAGAATTTGGCATACATATGGTCATTTGAGTCTCACCACAAGGAAGTAGTATTTTATTATCTCAACAGACGAGGGAACTGAGATTCTGAGAAGTTGTGAATTGCCACACATATCAAAAGAAAACAAACAAAAGCAGCACCCAAACCTAAATCTTCTAACTTCGATGTTTTGTTTTCTTTTCACTTCTTTTCCACTATAGCTCACCACCTCTCAGTTCACCTTGCAGCCCCAAGGATTGTGGAAAAAATTTAAATTGAGAAAAATGAGCAATGGCGCCCCCTACATGGGATTCAGCGTTCTGTCCAAGCCTAGTGTGCTGTAGGATGGTCGGTAAAATTAAAAGACCCCTAGACTAGATCAATCATTCAACAAGCCCTTATGAAGCATCTCCTACATCCCAGGTCTTGTGCTAGGTGCTAGGGATACAGATACACAGTATCAAACAATGGATGTCCCAACAGGTGGGTTCTAGTACTGATTCTGCCAGGCCTTACTGAGCAAGTTGAATTCTCCCTTTGAATCTCAGTTTCCTCCTCTTCAAAATCAGGATAATACCCACTGGCTCTTTTACTCCCTCTCAGGACTGTAGGGAGGATGCCATGAACCAATAGGTATGAAAAAACTTTGTGATCTATGAAAAACTCTACTAATGGGATAGAATTGTGGCTATTGTGATTATAGACATTCTGTAGAGGCATCTTCCTGAGTTCAAATCCAGCCTCAGACACTTACTAGTTGTGTGACCCTGGGCAAGTAACTTAACCCTGTTTGCCTCAGTTTCCTCATCTGTAAAATGAGCTAAAGAAGGAAATGACAAACCACTCCAGTATCTTTACCAATAAAACTTCAAACGGGGTCATGAAGAGACAAATACAACTGAACAACAACAAAAAGAATCCACTCTTGTCCTCTCCTAGGTCCTATTTTGTAGATCCCTGTGAAGTGGGAAAGAGTCAGCCCCCTACCCTCTCCCTGAAAATGAATTACTGCAAAGGACTGGACAGGATGAGGTCCAGGTGCCCAAGGGACAGAAAGGGGACCCTTTCTAAGGATTTGTCCCTTTCAGACCATTATGATATACCCCTCACTAGAACTGGGGAACTAGGATATGTAATTTATCCAGGCTCCTTCTGGTTTTCATTGCATTTGATGTAGCATGGAAAACCCTGAATTTCAGGTCAAATCCCACTCCTTAGCATATACACCAAGGAGGTCAAAGACAGAAACAAGAGGTTCAATTTATACTACAATGCTCATAGCATATCATTCTTTGTGGCTCCAAAAGCTGGAAGCAAAGTAGATGCCCATGAGTTGGGAAGGTATATCTCCTCCCTCACAGCAGAGAGAAGGGGAACTAACAAGGCAGAATGTTATAGACAATGTCCAGGAAGGCTTCAATATCAGGGGGTTTTAATATTAATTGTTTTTTTTCCTATTATTGTTACAAAAGAGGGTTCGGGTTGAAGGAGAATGGGCAATGCTAGAAACTGACTATGAAAAAAGGCATCAATAAAACAAATTAAAAAGTCGAAGTCAGAAGACAGGTTTGAATCTCAACTCTGTCATTTAAGTTGTTATGGGACCTAGAACACATCATTTTATATATCTTTCTTCATCTTTCTCTCTTCCTCTGTCTCTCTCTGTTTCTGTGACTCAGTCTCTCTCTCTCTCTCTCTCTCTCTCTCTCTCTCTCTCTCTCTCTCCATCTAAAAAATAAACATGTTGGACTACATATGATTCCTAAGGTCCTTGCCAACTTTAAAATCCTCTGTTCCTAGGGGGACTGGCCTACTGGACAAGTAGGAATAACAGAGTATTGCATTGGCGGCTACAGAATATGAAAAGTCCCAAAGAAAGGCTTCCATTGCATTGGATAGACCCTAGAGGGTAGACTATGGACAGGATTCAATACTTTAAGGATTTTTCTGTAACCAAATCACTTTGAGTTCCCCCTTCTCTGATACAAATAGACACTCCACTGACAAGTAGGTGATTTTCAAGAATTGCTGTGGCCAAAAAATTCATCACCATGCAAACAACTTGGCAGTAAGCCTCTTCAATGTTAATTAGGTCAGTGCTCAGACAACAAGCATACAGTCTACACTGGGTCCAAATTCAAAGCCATTCCATCCTGTTAGGACTTGTAGAATTTAGGAATCACTGCAGCAAGCTTGGAGAACTTCTATGTCAAAGATGAAGAACCTGAATATGCCATTAATGGGAAAGAATTACACAGGGTGAGAAGAATGGATAAATCACAGTCTGAACAACCAATGAAGGCAATACCCATACCAATAAAATCATGAATCCATCAAAATATCAGAAAAATGAAAGAAATTTTCTCCCATAGATTACTAGAACTACCAATTTCTCACTGACTGTGTATAGAAATAAAAGATGCTGTTGTTTTTATGGCCTTCAAATTGCTCTGTGACATAGATTCTTATTTGATAAGCTTAGGTGTTCAAGGGCATCATGCAGGATTTTGTTCACTGGAGATCTTGTAGCAGCACCTGGATGACTATTATGTATGGCATCTTATAGTTCTCTCTGCACTGTGGCTAGTTAAGAATTAACTATGGTAGCTGTCAATGAAACCTGCTCAAGACTGTAGACCAGTGTTCTATAGTTATTTCAAAGCAGAGGCCCAAGGAGAGGAAACCCTTTGCCCAAAATAACACGGTTCATTCATGTAATCAGCTATAGTAGCTCCATCTTGCCACTAAGACAAAATATAACCTCCTCTGTTTGACATTTAAATTTCTTCCCTATCTTTCCAGATTCATTATATGTTATTACTACTCCAGTCAAAATGAACTTCTCTCTGTTCCTTACATGTCCTCCATGCCTTTGTGCTGGTGGTCCCCATGCTAAGAATGCACTCCCTCCCACCTCTGTCTCTTATTAATTCCTCTCTTCCTTCACAATGCAGCTCAATCTACCACTTCCTCTTGACCCCCAACTACCAATGCCCTTTTGCCCAAAATACCTTATTTCTAACTGCTTCGTATTTATATACATAGAATAAGTGTGTTTGTATGTATGTATGTATTGTGTGTATATGTGCATATATACTTTCCCTCCTATTAAAATGTAAGTTCCTTGTAGATATGGATTCTTTGTACTTATATCTCTAGTGCCTAGCATTGTGCTCAGTGCAAGGAAAGCACTTCATAAATGTTTATTGATTGATTGAAGTCCCTTCTAGCTCCTAAACTCCATGTACTACTCTATACCAAAGTCTCTTCCAAATATAGCATTCTGTGTTCTACATGCTAAAGTCCCATTTCTCTTTCTCTCCTCCTCCTCTTTTCCTTTTTCTCCTTCTCTTCTCTCTCCTTTTACTCTTCTTCTTCCCCTTCTTTCTCTTCTCCTCCTCCTTCTTTCTTCTCTTTCCCTTTCTTCTTCACTTTCTTCTAAAACATAAAATGAAAAGAAAATTGTTGGAAACCATGAGACTCAGCTATGTTCTCCCATTGCCTGGAAGTTGACAGACTTTCTGTGAACATAAATCCCCAAATTTTCTCTATCTCCCTCCCACCACCAGCCTAAACTAAATACAACAGCAATGCCATTGACTCCAACCACTCACGTTCCCTAAATTGGGATGAAACAAGAGATGACGAGGACTTTCTAATGGCTGCAGGCCGAATATGCTTTTAACCAACTGAAAAGTCAGGCAGGAATGAAAAATAGGTCTTTATGTGATATTTCTAATACCCACAGCCCCAAAGCAAGCAGGAGGCACTTGGCATGTAGTGATGGCTTACAGTAAATCTTTACTTTTTCATAATAGTGGAATTAGATATATCAGTAGCCTGGAAATCACTGAAGAGCTACAGGGGATTCAGTCTTTCAGAAACACCATTATAAAAATATAGCCATGGTTCCAAGCCCTTTGTTGCACATTCAGGGGAGTCAGATTTTGGGGAAAGAACCCAGGATGACCAACAAGGAAACCTGGGTCCTAGCTTTGCTACCTAAATATTGTGTGACCTTGAACAAGCCACATCCTTTCTCTGGACATTACTTTCCCTATCTAAAATCAGGAAATCGGTCATGGTAATATATAAGGTTCTTTTTTCACATACCAGAGGGTTTGCACTGCTAGGGACTCAGACAAGAGTTTGAAAATTTGTTCCTTTTCCAAGATGTCTTCTGAGTGTGCCTCATTACCTGCCATCTTGGGATAAGGCTACAGGACTGAGTAGGAGCTCAATAGGGAACAGGACTGAAAAGGAGCTCAATAGGGAACGCAAATAAATAAATCACCTCACTCTTCCCTTTTCCTATAGTCAACATACCCCCTGTATCCCTGTATCCCTGTGATTCAGAATTATCTGCTAAGTGGAAAAATCTGGCCTCCTTGCTACCTCTTCACCCACTCTCAACCTCCTAACATCTTTTGACACTCATGGAAACTTGTCTTGCTTCAGAAGACAGCATTCCAGGTTATCTTCTTCATGTCTAATGCTATTTCTTTCATGCTGCCTGACACACTGGGCCCACAGGAGGAGAAGGCATTGGCCTTTTTGCTCAAAGCTACTTCTAGATGTCCTCTTTGCCACCGTCACTTGGAAACTTCTCCTCCTTTGAGGAGAATCCTTTGATTTAATTTGTATATATTTGTCGGTCCAGATCCTTGTCACAAACATCTAGTAGACTTCAGGTAATTTCTCCTCTTTTCTCAAAGAGTTTGGTACCTGACAGGTAGTTTTTTTTGCTCCATCCCAATCACTAATCTGGTATTCAGGGACTAAAATACAGAAGTTGATGCCCCTTTGAACTTGCTGGACTCTCAGTTCGTGAGCTTTCTCTTTGCCCATGAACTACATCTTCATGACATGCTACCAATCTATATAGATGGTCACACCTGATATCAACATAGCACTTGGTGGTACCTTCCTGAATGCAGGTAAGTCATCCTGGACAAACTGTGTCAAATTTAAAGCATATTGTGGGTCCACAACGCCTCAAAAATGGTAGTGCATGAACTCCCATTAATATGTTTGTTTTGACTGGAAAGCCTGAGGAAACAATTACGTTGAAGCAAAGATATTTAGATAGATAGATAGACAGACATGGACAAATGAGAGAGAGAGAGAGAGAGAGAGAGAGAGAGAGAGAGAGAGAGAGAGAGAGAGGCGGCTAGGTGGTGCAGTGAGCAGAGCGTCGGCCCTGGAGTCAGAAGGACCTGAGTTCGGATCCGGCCTCAGACACTTAACACACACACAAACAAAAACCTAGCCATGTGACCTTGGGCAAGTTACTTAACCCCAATTGCCCTCCAAAAAAAGCAAAAGAGAGAGAGAGAGAGAGAGAGAGAGAGAGAGAGAGAGAGAGAGAGAGAGAGAGAGAGAAACAATTATTAAGCACTTACTATGTTCCAGACACTATGCTAAGCACTGGGGAAACAAAGACAAGGAAGGAAGATACTGCCTGCTATCAGGAAGCTTGTATTGTATTGGGGGGAAACAAAGTGTAAGTAGGAGTTGGCAGCAGTATGTTTTGTAGATCATCTGGGAAATGAGGTAGAGGACTGCTTCCAAGCAAGAGGTGAAAGTTCATTATCAGAACCTAGGTGGTCCCAATGTCAGAGCACAGGTTTCCTGTGTGGAGAGGAGCTGCCACAGTTTGTAGTTGATGTCTAGGAAGAAGGATGGCAGAGTAAGAAAAGTAGCAATGGAACCTTAGGCAAACCCTTCTCCATAGTCAGGCATCATTAGTCGGATGAGTGAATGAGTGCCCTTATCTAGGGAACACAGATAGAGGGGCATGGACATTGGGAGCATATTGTCCAAGGTACATGTAGGAAGGAGAGGTTCATATCTCTCACACCACCAAGCCACCAAAGTTTTCCCGTGATGTAATTTACAACTTCCATCCAACCTGCTCCATGCTTGACTAGAGTATCTGTCACCAGATGGAATTCCTATGGTGTTGTGATTGGTACTGGCAATGTTCCACTAGGCATATGGTCTCAGACCTTTTCTCTGCTATTGGTTTCTGGCTTCAGCTGAAATTCTCAGCTCAGGTCTTAGCTGTTACCTATAAGAGGAAGAGTGAGGTCTGCCCTCATCTTTTAGCTTAGAGTTCAGAGGTTTAAATTTTAGCTATTTTATTTAGGGAGATGGGCCTTTAATACACGCAGTCATCAGACCAGGAAGATAATTTTATTTTCCTCTCCACAGGGAGAGAACTCTGTCAGTTCCCAGACTATTTGTTGAAAGAGCAGAATATTAAAGTCTCAGATTTAAAGATGGAGTCAAATTAAAAGGCATTAATATAACTATATAGATTATATAACTAGGTCATTAACTTAAACCACTAGCAATAGAATCAAAATTAACTGCTTACATGCTGACTGACTGGAATAGTCTAATAATATTATAGATCCTAAAGCCTTCAGTTCTAATAATGTTGCACTTATTTAGATCTCTGATCTGCAACACTTTTATCTCATCCTGGAGTCTTTGAGGCTGTATGTTAGTGATTTTCCATAATTTGACACCACAAATGTATTTTGACTCATTTTCTCTTAAAGTTAGGTAAACTCTCTGTTCTTGATGTGACTATTATTCAAGAGATCTCTAGTAGCCCCTTGGAAAGGTATATAAACTTGAAAAGAAAGGAGATTAAGTCAATTGCAAACAGACATTCCTTAATGTGTCAAATAATTGTTAGTATAATTATTGACTGGCATAGATTCCTCCTTATCAGCCAACAGTACTAACTAACAAAGGAACTGCTTCTCTTTAGGATTAACCCATGGCCTTTCTAGTTTAGAATTCTGACAGGTCATGTCTGTCTTCCAGTCAGGATGGGGTTGGCATGAGGATATCTTCCTACCAAGCCTTCCTCATACCCCCACCAAGAATAGAGGTGCTGAGTACTATGTTCACTAGGTAGCCCTCTGGTCTTTAGGGCCAAAAAGGCCTTAGCTACATCAGCTCCCCCAAAGGGGGAATGCCAATCCTGCTTTGTGAGGCTCTTAGGTATAGGAATGCCCCCAACCTTGATTGCTATCCCAGAAGGGTGTTCCACCTGCTCATAAAATGAGAAAACTGCTGCCCAATTCACTGTACTATGTGACCTGCCTAGGCCTTTATCACAGTCATTTTTTGGGGGAAAATTGGCATTTTATGCATTCTTATAGAGAAAATGATGAGAAATTATACCAGGTATGTTCTCAAGCCAGAAAATAGGATCATTTTGTTGGGAAAAAAAGCAAAAATAACTTAGCTTACTTCCCTTCCTCTCTCATGATTTCCCTTCTCTCAGCTGCCACAGGGATTTGGAGACTTCTTTTTTTCCTTTCTTTTAGTGGCACTGGTACATTACTACAGTGGTGAGAAAGAAAAAGTCCTAGACTGGGAGTTAGGTTACCAGGGTTCTAACCTTAGCTCTGCTACTGGCTTGCTGTGTGACCATAGCTAGGCCACTTTCCTCTCAGACTCTCAGTTTTCTCTTCTGTAAAATGGGTCTAATGATCCTTGAATACCAAGAGAGCTGTTGTGAGGAATGCATTTCTTCATAATTTTATTTGAAAGCTGGCCTCCCTAGAAAAGGAAGTATTTGGTGGGCAGCCTCAGTCTGCTCATCTATAAAATGGAGATCAAAATTCTTGCACTGTGTACCTGAAGGAGTTGTGCTTAAGAAGTAGATGAGCTCAAAGAATGTCAAATACTTTGTAATCTTAAAGTAGTTAAAAAATGTCAACGGTTGTTTTAGTCCTTTAATTAATGCTGAGCCACTGCTTCAGTTAGTGAGTGGCTCTGAAGAAGAATGCCGTGTGTGCATGGGATAATGTAACATGGGCCAGATGCAGAGATTCTCAGAAATAGCTTTGGCCACATTGAACGAGTAAGTCACGGAGCTGACAAAGGCTTACGCTCTAGCATCTGCCTAGATCTGGGGGAGAAGACTTAGCTTTGTTTTTCTTGATCCCAGGGGGCTGAATAGATAAATGAGTTAAATGCAAAGTACTTTGCCAAACTTAAACCCCTATATAAATGCCAGATATTATTATGATTAATTACTATTACTGTAGCTGTGTGATTCTGGGCAGCTCATTAACCTCTGTCATCCTCAGTATGCTCATCTGTCAGTTGTGGCTAATAATTTTATCTACTTCACAGGGCTATTGTGAACATCAAATGAGATGACATTGGTGGAGTAGTTTGCAAACTTTAAAGTGCTATGTAAATCCTATTCCCATTATTAGGTCAATAATAGAAGCTACAAATATAAAGATTTCACTTCAATTAAAAAAATACAACGTCCTAACAACTAAAGGGACAGCTGTTGGTACAGTGGATAGAGCACTGGGCTTGGAATCAGGAAGATTCATCTTCCCAAGTTCAAATCTGACCCTAGACACTAACTGTATGATTCAGGGCAAGTCACTTAACACCGTTTGCCTCAGTTTCCTCATCTGTAAAATGAACTGGAGAAGGAAATCCAAACTACCTGGGCATTTTTGCCAAGAAAAGCCCAAATGAAGTCATGAAGAGTTGGATACAACTAAAATGACTCAAAACCAACAACAACAAATCACTAAACCTGACGAAAAGTTAATTGGCTTGTCTCAGGTAGGGAGGTCCTCACTGTTGGAGATCTTCAATCAGAAGCTAAGATGACCACTTTCCAGGGACACATTCCTGTTCTGATAGAAGGGACCTCACAAGGCATTTAGTCCTAACTCTCATAGTGTATAAATCTAAATATATTACTAACATTTTTATTAGACATATTGGCCATTTCTGAAAAGGCATGTGTCATTCTGCCCTTCTTGCCAATACCTCTCTGTCAAGAAGTGGGAATTCTTCCTCATCCTCCATCTTCAGAAGCCGTGACTGGGCACTGATCTAATCAAAGATCTGAAGTTTCTCAGATTGTTTTCTTTTCCATTCTTCTGAGCTGGAGAAATATAACCAGTTCCTATATAAGAAAACACAAAATAATTCCAGGAGGCATATAGTATTAACACCTGGCAGATTCTAGAAGTACTTTATATAAGGAGGTGGTGTCTCCCAGGGCTTTGAAAGACTAGCATTCTAAAGGTAGACCTGACAAGGAAGTGCATTTAAGTTATTAGGGTCAGCCTTGGTAAAGGGAGGCTGAAGATGGAATGTGAAAGCCTGAATGATGCAGGTAGGTCAGTTTGGCTGGAACATGTAGGGCCTCCTCTCTCACTTTCATTTACTCAGAAGACCCAGAGGATCATTATACTGGTGGTGGTAGTAGTGGTGGTTGGAGGGGTGGGGGAAGAGGGTTGAGGAAACAATATGGTTTTAGACCTAAGCAGCCCTTACTGGTTTGTTGAGAGGAAGCCCTTATAATTTATTTTGAAAGGGGTATATGCTGGCAATCATAAACTGAAAGTAAGTAAATAAGCATTTACAAGTGCTTTCCAGGTACCTAGTACACACACACACACACACACACACACACACACACACACACACACTTCATTCCCCAAAGGAAATCACATTTTAATAGCAGAGACAACACAACACATTAATGATTGCATACATTCAAGATAGATACAGGAAGGAAGCTATATTTCAGAGGGAAAGGCACTAGCAATTGTTGGGGTGAGGGAAAGCCTGAAAATTCTCATAGAAAAGATAACACTTGAGTTAGCTAAGAAGCAAGCTAAGGATTCTAAGAGGAAAAAGGAAGGAGTATATTCCTGGTTTGAGGGGATAGAATGTCAAGTTCAGCTTTTCCAGTCATTTCTGACTCTTTGTGACCCCGTATGGGGTTTTCTTCCCATTTCCTTCTCCAAATTATTTTACGGCTGAGAACACTGAGGCAAACAGGGTTAAGTGACTTGCCCAGGGTCACATAGCTAGTAAATGTCAGATCTGAACTTATGGTGAAGAGTCTTTCTAATTCCAAGCCCAGGGCTATATCCACTGCACTGCATAGCTACCCCCAGAACAACAAGTATGGTTTAATAGCAAGAAGTGCAGTTTGGCTAGGGCAAAGAATGCATGAAAAGCAATGATATATAATAAGCCTGGAAAGGTAGAGTGGTGCCAGGTTGTGAAGGACTTTAAGTGCCAAACAAAAGTTTATATTTGATCTTAGTAGTACTAGGGAGCCACTTGAGTTTAGTGAGCAGGAGAATGTCAGTCCTGCCATTTTGGAATATCACTTTGGCAACTGAGTGAAGGATGAATTAGAGAGGAGAAGGATCCAAGGCAGGGAGACCAATCAAGAGACTTTTGAAAATCTCCAGGTGAACACTCACATATAAATAATGACTGGCCGTGTAACCTTGAGCAAGTTACTTAAACCCAATTGCTTAAAAAAAGAGAGAAAGAGAGAAAATCTCCAGGTAAGAAGAGATGAGGGCCTGATGGTCACCACATGGGCATAGAGAATGAGAGATACAAGAGATATTGTAGAAGGAGGTAGAATTGACAAGATTAGGCAACTAATTGGCAGTTGAGGTGAGAGAGAATGAGGAAGCAGGGAAGACTCCAAGGTTGAAAACCCAGTTGACTCCAAATTTATTGATTTTTATACTATGCCACAGCTTATCACATATTATTTAATATGATAGCTATTCATGTATGTGTCATACCCCTTGTTAGAGGGTGTGCTCTTCAGGGCAACTCTTGAAAGAAATAAGGAAGCTTGGCAGATCACTGCATTGGAGGTAAAGATAATGAGTTTTGTTTTGGAAATGTAGAGTTTGAGATGCCTAGGGGCATCCATTGAGAAATATCTAATAGAGAATTGGTTTTCCAGGACTGGATTCAGGAGAGAGACTATGACTGGATGAATAGATCTGGAGTTCAACTTACAAAGATGATTGAGCCCATTATCAGTGATCTTATGACATCATTAAGAGGGGAAAACTTTATTAAGTAAGAAGGGAAGAGGTCCCAGAACCAAACACTTGAGAGTCCACCCACTGGTAGGGAACAGGACATGCAACTCATAAGGACCAGAATTCAGTATATGACCCCAGGCCCAAATTCTCCATATTTTTAAATATGGCATCTCTCTGACTCAGCCCAGGCCTACTATTAGTCGTTTGGACACATGCAAAATCCAAAGCAGATTCATTTTCCTTGTCCATAAAGCTGGCCTTGATACGCTGCTGCTCAAAGCAGTGTTTTCTTATTATCTACCATGTTATGTGCAAATTCAAATAAAGCATGAAAGGCAACTATCTAATGCCAATGACTTCTCCATTCTTATTTTATATTCTGGTCCTCTACATGCTCTGTGTTCTAGCCAAGCTTGACTTTGTACTAGGCCTTCAGGCCCCTTGTTCTCTATAACAAGAATGATTGTTCCTTCTCATTCCTCCACCCAGCCCCACCTTTAAGTCCCAGTTACAGCCACACTGACTCCAAGAAGTCTTTTCACCCTTATTCCCAAGGCAATAATGACTTCTTCTCACTCTGACTTCACAGGCAGGTAGGTGGTATAGTGTCTGGAGCACTAGACTTGGAATCAGGAAGCCCTGAGTTCAAACTTGACTTTAAATACTTACTAGATGTGAAAACCCTGGGCAAGTCACTTAAATTAGGTTAATCCCAGTTTCTTTATCTGCAAAACAGGGATTATAATAGCATCTACCTGCCAGTGTTGTAGAAATAAGGATGTAATAGCAACCACAAAGCAATTTATTTACCTTAGAACACTATGTAAAGGATAGCTATTATCAGCACATTGCTTGCTAAACTGGAAGGTATCTTGCCAATAGATAAAGAACACTCATTTTAGAGGAAAAAAGATTGAGGTCCATGAAGTTAAATTATGTGCCCCAGCACATGCAGGAAATGAACAGCAGAGCCAGTACTCAAACTCAGGACCCCCTCACCCCAAATCTACCTGTTCTTTACATATGCCATTATATTATTTTGCATTATAGCTACTTATGTATGGGTCACCCTCCTACTAGAAAGTGAGCTCATTAATAATGTAGCTGGTGCTTCTGTGTCACCTTTTTCATCTCTATAGGGACTCTAGGGCCTAGGAAGTCTTCCATAGAGGGTGACAGATGGACCAGAATCTGTGAGATACACCACTGGGAGAGAAACTCTCCCAAACTTTTCTAGGACAAAGAGGTTACAGAAACCATGCTACCCTGAGTCCTTGCCTGTTTGGGGCCCAGGAGTCATTGCACAAACTGATAGGGAGATGTGATCTATACACTGTGATATCCATAGTTATCTGGTTCACTTCCTTCTGTAATCCTTGAAATTCAGACTTCCAAGCTTCTATGTGGAAGGTAGGAACTACCAGGATGTGGGACTGATGCTGCAGCAGTTACTGCTCCCAGAGATGTGAGCATCTAGAACCCTGAGAGTGGAAGAGGTCCTGGGGAGACACTGGGAGAGGTTCTGATCCTAGGACAGAAACAGAGACTGGGAACCAAGGGGAAGAAAACAAAGTTGTTGAGATTGCCAGCTATGGTGCATCTCATTGGGCTGACGAACAAAAAAGTTGATATCCTTCTTCATCATCATCCCTAAATCTCCTTGTTTTAGGTTCTGAGATAAGGTGAGGACCTCTCTCCCTAATTCCTTTCTTAGGAGTTGTGGGTATATTTGACTGAGAGGCCCCCATACTTAAATATCTGACACGGCAGCTGGAAAGAGGTTGAGATGCTCATGCTCCTATAGAAGGATATTGGACATTTCGTTTTTACTTTAGTCTACATGCTATAAATTATATAGCATGCTGAGTCTCTAAACCCTATGGATGATTGCTGTGAACTAGGAAACAAGAGGGTGAGGATCCCAGATGAGAAGAAGGTACATGAGCTGGATAAAGAGAGGTGATTTTATATTTTAATATTTTGAGTAATATCCTACTTAATTCCCTAGGCTAAGTCCTTCAAAGGTCAGTCCAAATTCCTGTGTTAGCCCTGACTGGTAAGCTTGGCAGGGATGAGACAGTCTAGGCATTTTTTCAGGCTGAGAAACCTCTGCTGACCAGCAGGTATAGTACAGCCTCTTGGGAAGGCCATCCCATGCATTTGGCAGAGAGAGATTAATGGAGGCCACTTGATAGATGGATAAGTAGTAAAGTACCTCCTATTAGCCAATTTAGATATTGTATTTCCTCAGTAACTATCTTGTAAAGAAACAGGGTATCCTTTTGTAGGTTTGAAGAAGGCAATACGGTTGTATTGCTCCAGGTAGGGAAGCACAGTGTTACACATGTCACAATGGTTAGAGTTCTCATATTTATGATTCAATATTTACTCAACAGTCTCCCCACAACAACCCTATGAAGGAGATAGGACAAGTATTATTAGCCTTATTATACAAATAAGAAAATGAGGCTCCAGGAGAAATCAGTAATTTGCCCAGCTTCACATACCTAGCATCAGAGCTAATTAACAAAAAATCTTCTTGCCTCCTTCCAGGTCCAGGGTCTATTTCATTATGTCTGGACATCATACTCCTTGTATGAAGGCATACTACAATGCTTCCCTTGAACTTATTCTGCCCATAGGAGGTACTTAACATTTGTTCAATTGAATCATCTTTGGAGAGGCATCCAAGGACAGTTACCTAGCTGAATGTGAAAAATGCTACCTTAGACCCAATCCTTATTGCTGAAATAGCTCCCCAATCAAAAAAATATAAAAAAAACAAAGAGAACCTCCCCCCACCCCTTTTTGGTTACAAGAGCTGTGAGGATGATAGTTTAATTTAAGAAAGAAATACAATAATAATCACCACCTGTTCTGTCGATGGGAGAACCATCTGGTGCATTCTGAAGAACCACAAATGCCAAGATGAATCTATTATGAGATTGCTTTGTGTGCCTAAGGGGCCGTGTTTCCATAGAATTCCTTAGAAATCACTTATTCCTCACCAAACTCAGGACCATAGGATTCAGAGCTTTATAACAAGGGACACAGAATGTTTGGGCTAGAAGGAATCTTAGCTCTTAAAACATAAAAATGTCAGAATGGAAAGAGGACTTAGACATAAGCTAGTCTAACTCCCTTCTTTTACAAAGAAGGAAAGTGAGGCCCAGAGAGAGGAATAGGACTTGGCCAAGGTCACATCATGAGATGAGGAGTAGATTCAAATTCTCTATGGTAATACTAGCAAGAAATGGTTCCTTCTTTCTTAATCTATTCTATTAAAGCCGCTAGGTGGTGTAACAAATAGGGCACTGGGCTGGCAGTAAGGAAGATGAGAGTTCAAATCCAGGTTCAGATTATTAGCCATGTGACTGTAGGCAAGTCATTTAACCTCTATCTGCCTCAGTTTCTTTATTTGGAAAATGAAGATAATATTTGTTCTGGGTAGCTAGATGGCACAATAGATAGAGTGCAGGTCCTGGAGTGAGGAAGACTCATCTCCACGAGTTCAAATCTGGCCCCAGAGACTTACTTGCTGTGCGACCCTAGATAAGTCACTTCACCCTCTTTGCTTCAGTTTCATCATCTGTAAAATAGCTGGAAGAGGAAATGGTAAACTACTCCACCATCTTTTTTTTTGCTTTTTGGAGGGGGAAAGGCTGGGAAATTGGGATTAAGTGACTTTCCCGAGGTCACACAACTAATAAGTGTTAAGTGTCTGAGGCTGGACTTGATCTTAGGTCCTCCTGACCCCAGGACCAGTGAGCACTCCAGCATCTTTGCCAAGAAAACCCAAATGGGGTTGGATGCAACTGAAAAATGACTGAACAGCAGCTGCCTTCCAAGGTTGTTGTAAGTATCAAATGATACAATATTTGTAAAATGATTAGCACGGCACCTGGGAAATAGTTGGTGCTTAATAAATGCTCATTCCCTTCCCTAGCACCTTGGTGCCTCTCTCGTAGCTCTCGTCACAGTTTGCCTCAGCTTACCACTGTGTGTCTGTGTCTTCTCTTGGTCCTTCGAGGCACAGACCATACATTATGACAAGTAGCCTAAGAAGAGGCAGCCACATATGTCAGAATAGAAGCTATGTATGATACAGGATGCCAGGGTGTGAATCTTATCTGGGACAGTCATGGAGAAGTCACAAAACCTCTCTGAAACTGCTGCTGCTTGGTTGTTTTTCAGTCATGTCTTACTCTTCATGACCCCAACTGGGATTTTCTTGGCAAAGATACTGGAGTGGTTTGCCATTTCCTTCTCCAGCTCATTTTACAGATGAGGAAAGCGAGGTAAATAGGGTGAAGTGACTTGCCCAGGGCCACACAGCTAAGAAGTGTCTGAGGCCAGATTTGAGCTCAGGAAGATGAGTCTTCCTAACTCCAGGTCCATCACTCTCTCCACTATACCATCTAGCTGCCTCAGTTTCTCTGTCTGCAAATTGAAGGAGCCAGTCTGCATTGATAGGGGAGAATTCCACACTGGGAGCTATCTACCCTATCAAAATCACAGTTGTTAAACTCCTCCTTCTTCCATCCCCTGCTGGGGGGGATATATATATATATATATATACAAGTATAATATAATAATATAATTATATTATATATTATTATATTATAATAGAATACATAATTATATATAATATAATATATAAATATGTATAAATAAGAGGGATAGCAATCCTCACAGTCCTTAATTCAGAGGATCTTTGGTAAGAAGGCTATTTGAACACTTTAAAGTACTTAGCAATGTGTGTTAATCTCCAGGAAACCATACCAGACCACCCTGGCCTACAGGGCCTTTCCTCTCTTCTGCACTCTATAGTATTTACTAGATGCTTGGTTTTTTACTTTTTCCTTTATGTGAATATTTCAACTCTGCACTCTTGGAAGTTAGGGACTGTTGTCTTATTTGTCTCTTATCTCCTCACTCAGTTCCAAACTCCCAACAGGAGCTCAACAAGCATTTTTGACTGACAGGCTCAGATGGCTAAAACTCAGCATGGAAAGTGCTTTGTATTGGGAGTTAGAACATCTGGATTAGATTCTTGGTCCTGTGTGACCTTGACCAAGTCATTTCCCCTGGGCTTCAGACTAATCTGTAAAATGAAGATCTTGAGCTAAATGACCTCTATGGCCCATTGCAGCTCTTAGGTCTCTCATCAGTATCTATTATCTATTCATTCTAGGTCTGACACATTTGTTTTTATTTTTAAATTGAATTTTATGGTTATCTCTTGCTTTAACATCATCCCTGTTTCCCAAAGTATCCCTCCCAGAGAGCCATCACATATTAAAAAAATAAAAAGAAGATAAGGGAGTAGAACAAAAATTATTAACATATTGAAAAAAATCTGATACCATATTTTGTGTTCCACATCCGTAGTCCCCTACTTCTGAAAAGCAGCAGGAAGATATTTAGGACTCAAGGCTCAGTAATTTAGCCTAAAATCTAAAGAGAAAGCCAGCTTTTAGGATTGACTTCTCTGATAGGTGTTGAGCCTGGAAAATCTTGTCTGCCTCTGAATCTCCTTAAGACAACAGCTGCCTTGTAGTGACTTGGGGAGCCAGCTGCCTTGCCTTCATCCCTACCCCCAACTAGGGAAACACAGTCAGCCAAAAGCAGATAGATATTCAAACATCGGTTTCCAGCCAACATAAACAAAACTTGTCTAGTGGTCACTTCTAAGCCTGGATTGGTGTTGAAGTAGATTTATATAGTAGGATATGACTTATATAGATGATAAATATAGAAAGAACCTTGAAATAAAGTAGATACAATGTCAGGACTGGAAAGGATCATAGAATTAATCACTTAGTGCACCCGCCCCCCCCCCTTAGCTTATGCACAAATAAATTGAGACTTAGAGAGAGGAAACAAGCCAAGGCTATTGGCAGAGCCAGAACTAATGGATTTTAAAATGGTGGTCATCTTTAGTAATGAATTTGTTAACTCATTTGTTTAGCAATAATTTAGCATCTATTGTATACTCAGAGCTATGGAAGAGAAGGAGTAGGAAATGGCACCCTCTCAACCTTCTAATTTAAAAAAAAATCAAACATTCCAATGAAAACAATGAGCTGGATGAGCAAAGACTGGAGTTAATCAGGGAAGGCTTCCTATAGGAGGTAGAACTTGAACAGTCTTTGAAGGATGACTTCAATCTAGATTGGTAGAGGTATGCTAAGAGAGTATTTCATATCACAGGATTATAGAGTTAGAAATGGAAGAGACATTACTGGCTATTTAGTCAAACCATTTCACCTAGGTGCCTTTATGAAAGAATGAATAATAAAATGTTTAAGAGTAATTGCGGGGGGGAAGGTGAGGAGAGGACAGCTTAGTGGTGTGGTAAATAGAGTTCTCTGGTCCTGGAGTCAGGAAGACTTGAGTTCTAATCTGGTTCTGACACTTACTAGCTATGTAACCCTGAGCAAGTCACTTAATTCCAATTGCCTTCAAAAAAAAGAGTGATTATGGGAAGAAGCCGAAGACCTAATGAGGATTGGGATGCAGGATAACATACTAATTATTTTATCTGGACCTATTCACAGATTACAATTCATAGCCTGATGCAGTAGAAACAAAATGAGATTAGATGGTCAAGAGAATAAAAGTGGAATTCTGGTTCTGCCATTTTGTGATACTGGACCACTAAAACCTCTCTGTAACTCAGTTTCCTTCATTGTAACATGAGAACAACAGTCTCTGACCTTACAAGATTATCACAAGAGTCTAAAGAGGGAAGTAATCTGAATGCAATTAAGTCTTGAGCTTTCCTACATATAAGGTAATATTTGTTTTTTGAAAGGGGAGGCATTGTTTCACAGATCATTTTGAAGTCTAAGTAATCTTCAAACCTACTGAAGTATCAGAGAAAGATAGCATAAACCCATTCATTCATTCATTTGTTCACTTGTTCATTCAATAGGCATTTTATCTACTGTGTCCAACACTTTGCTAGGTGCTGGGCCTGAAACTGAAGCAGAACAAGGAACCATTCCTCAGCAACTTAGAAAGAAGTTCCCTTCCTATAGTTAATTAAGGCGCCCAAGTTCACAGTCTTGGGGAAATATCATTGATCCAGTGACATGGACAGGGATGATAGTCCAACTCCCATCTTTGTGACCTACACTGTCTGCCTCTCCCTAATGTATGGATTCCCAGCCTGCTCCTTCAGGACAATGCACAAATAGCCAACCAACTCACTGAAACAGGCTGTGAGATCTCAGCTCAGTAGCCATGTCTGAGAAGCAACAATAATCTTTTTTTTTTTTTAAAGCAATTGGGGTTAAGTAACTTGCTCAAGGTTACACGGCTAGTCATTATTTATGCGTGGGTGCTCATTTTCTGAGGCCAGATCTGATCTTGGGTCATCCAAACTCCGAGGCCGGCGCTCTTACTCACTGCGCCACCTAGCCGCCCCTTTAGGGCAATTGGGGTTAAGTAACTTGCCCAAGGTTACACGGCTAGGTTTTTGTTTGTGCGGATTAAGTGTCGGAGGCCGGCTTCGAACTCAGGTCCTTCTGATTCCAGGGCCGGCGCTCTATTCACTGCGCCACCTAGCCGCCCCAACAATAATCTTTTAAAGATAAGATATAATCTTAGAGTTGCAAAAACTGAACTTATCACAGTTGCAGGTGGCATAAAGTTGGCAGGAATAGCTAAAACACTAGATAACTGTCACTAGCCACAAAGATCTCAACAAGCTAGAAGATTAAGTTATATCTCATAAAGGGAAATTTAGTAGGAATTAATACAAAATCTTACATTTGGATTAAAGAAGTGGACTTTGCAAGTAAATAATGGATGAAGCAGGATGAAGAGTAGTTCATTGGAAACAAGATATGGAGGGTTTAGTGAACTGCGAGCTCCATGTGAATCAACAGTATAAGGATCTTGGGCTACATAAAAGAGGATTCTAGTTTCTAGGAATCGGGAAGTAGCCGTTCCATTATATTCTGCCCTCATGGAGGAACCAAGAAAGGAAATCCAATTCCAATCTGATTCTCACCAACAGAAAGTGACTTGATTGTTGGCAAGGAAATGATGGGAAACCTAGGAGGAAGTGACCACTCCCTTTTAGAATATATGCTAGAGAAAGAGGGGAAATCTGGACATAGTTTGACACACACCCAAGATTTGGGGGAAACATATTTCAAAATGTTCAAAGGAAAAATAGATAGGATCCCATGCAGTAAAATGCTTCAGAGAAAGTCAACCCAGGAGGAATGGAAGACACTTAAGAATGACATGCTCAAAATAGAAAGGGAAACAATTCCTGTGAGAAAAGAAAATGAAATTTATCTGAAGAGATCAATGTGAAAGTACAGAGAATTCACCAACCACCTCTAGTTTTAAAACAAAATGTGCAAAAGATGGAAGCAAAGACAGGTAACAGAAAATAAATATATGTGGTGTAGTATTGTAAAAGTACTATCAGAATTGCTAAAGCTCAGAATGAACTGAGGCCAATGAAGGAAGTTAAGGACATGAGGACAAAAGAGGGAGGTGAATGGGCAAATAATCTGTAGCTATATTGGGAGAGAGGGGAAAAGGATTGAAGAAGAGATAGAATATTTGTTTGGGGTGGATGGGGAAATGATAAGTGGCTGCAGAAAGAAGGTAGAGATCCTTAATTCATATTTTATTTCTGTTTTCTCTGTAAAGGAGAATGGCCTTTGCAATGCAAAAGATCACTAAAAATCAGTTGATACCCAAAATAAGTAAGAAAACTTAGGGTGCCTATCCACCTTTCATGTATTTGAGTCACTGGCCTCCACGGAATCTAAAAAACTTCAAATCTATAACTGCCATGGATATTTGAAAGATCATAGAAAATAGGAATATTGTTATATTTAAGAAGAGCAGATGTCCTGATTTTCATAAAAAGGAAAGAGAACAGAGTCTACAAGCTGTATATCTGTGAGCTTTGATTCCTGGAAAAATTCAGGAATGAATCATTAAAATGATGATTGATGAACATCTGGAGAGGAAAAACAATGATTCCATAGAGCCAGTATGACTTCTCCAAGAATGAGTCATGCCCATCAATTAGGGAACAGGTTGTGCTATACGATTGTGATGGAATATTATTGTGCTAAAAGAAATGATAAGCAGGATAGTTTCAAAATAATCTTGGAAGACTTGTATGAACTGATGCAAAGTGAAGGTAGCAGAATCATGAGAACATTGTACACAGTAACATCAATATTGTAACAATGATTCACTGTGAAAGACTTAGCTACTCTGATCAAGACAATGATCTGAGACAATTCCAAAGGACCCATGATGAAAAATGCTCTCCACTCCAGGGAGAGAACTGATGAATTATAAATTCAGATTGAAGCATACTTTTTCACTTTCATTTTTCTCATTTGTGTGTTTGCAATATGACTAATATGGAAATATGTTTTGCATGACTTTCCATGTATAAGTGAGTATCATATTGCTTGCCTTCTCAAGGGGTGAGGGAGGAACGGGAGAGATGGAGAGAATCTGAAACCCCAAAATTTTTAAAAATTAATGTTAAATCCTTTTCAAATGTAATTAGAAAATATTTAGTGAAATAAACAAAATATATTTTAAAAAGAACAAGTCATGCCAGATTAGTCTCATCTCCATTTTTGACAGGATTACTAAACTAGGATAAGAGGGGAATGCTATAGCTATAGTTTACCTACAACTTAGCCAAGCTTTTGATCAAGAAACTTCTATAATTCTTGTGAAGAAAGGTTGTCATATTGAGGAAGGATTATATTCTTCTGTTTAGCCCCAGAGAACAGAATGAGGAATGATGGGATGATGATCTCAATGAGGGAAAAAGGAAAAAGGTAAAACATTCCTAACAATTAGAGCTGTCCAGAAGAAGAGTGGGCTGCCTCAAGAGGTGATGTGCATTCCCCAGCTTTGGAGGTCTTCAAGCAGAGTCTGGGCAACCATTTGTCTGGGAAATTAAATGGGTATTCCTTTGGTTATGGGTTGGATTCTCAAATTCTGTGATTCTGTGACTTGTTCAGTTGATCCCCAGAAAGCAGTACCGGGAGCAATGGGCAGAAATTGTGAAGATGCCACTTTAGGCTTGATGCCAAGGAAAAGAGGGTCACAACTGCCAAAGAATTAGAGCTAGCCATAAGTGAAATGTGCTGTCTGGGGAGGGAGGGGGTTCCCCTTCCTGTGGGTCTTTAAGCAGGTATGTTTCAGTGGAGAATCTTTTCAGGTATGATTTGGATTAATGGATTACTGCGTTCCCTTCCAGTTCTGACATTCTAGTGATCTATGGAGTGAAACATGACAATTACTTTGGTTCTTGGGGAAAAACGAAAACAGAACCCTTTCATCTAGTTTTATCAGTCTCTTCTCCTCACAATTACAAATTCATCCTTCCTTTCCCACACTTCCCTCCCTCACCCGCCTACAGACATATCCAAGGCTAAGCTAACAGACAGATGTGAAAAAATGTGGAATTGAATGAAAATCAGCGATTCCTGGATCCCAGGCCTTTCTTTTTCCATCCACTCAAAATGTGACTTTTGGCAGGTCACTTAATCAACAAGCATTTAATAATAATCTGTTATGTGACAAGTAAAATGTCAGGCACTGGGGATACAAAAAGCCAAAAATGAAACCACCCCTGTTGTCAAAGAGTCTACATTCCTATTATTCAGGTTCTTTATCCATAAAATAATGGAATATGACTGACATTACTAATGGTCATTTCCAGCTCTAACAACTTGTGTTCTATGACCCCTTCCAGCTCTAGCATCTGAATTAGAAAATTCATCAGAGGCCAAGCAAAATAGGTTTAATTCCTTTTCCACTTAAATCAGGGGTGCTTAACCTTTCATATCCATGTTGAGTCTCTAAAACCATTCTTGGAATTATGTCTTTAAATATATAAAACAAAATATATAGAATTATAAAATAAGCCATACATATGAATATGTATATATGTGTGTGTAGATAGATCAATATAGACATAGCTGTAGATAGATATATAGATAGATAGAGATAGAGATAGATATGGGAGGGTTCTATGAACCTCAGGTTAAGATCTTTTGCCTTAAGACAATATTCCAATATTCCTAGAAATATACAAATCCATAAAAGTTCAGTGTGGTGGGTTTTAAGTTGCCCTGCTCACAATTCATCCCCAAAAGTTCCTCTTTTATGGGTCTATCCCAATGCTGGAGTTCTACCATCAGAAGTAATTGTTTTGCGTTAATGCATTGCTGGGTCCAGCCTTGATCTTCTGACATATAAATTCCTCCTGAAGAGGAACCTGTTATAAGCTACAAATTTACCAAACTATGACTTCATTCATAATATCCTTTCGTCCTGCCAACTAGATAAGGTCCCAGCTCTAAAGAGTAGAAATATGGACTAAAGGGAAAATGATACTAACAACAAAGCCACCAACAATGGAGTGCCTTTATTTAACATTCCAGTTATGAGAAGGATCTGTGATTTCCTCAGAACCAGGAACTCTCAGCGTGGGAACTCCCTTCACCAACACAGATGGTACTTCTAGAAATTAATAACGGGGGATCAAGAAAGACCTTATGTAGGAGGTAATGTCTGAGTTATGCCTTGAAGCAAGATAGAGATTCTAAGAAAAAGATGTAAGGAGAGAGTGCTTTCCAGATTGCAGGGGCTCAGATGGGAGGAGGAGATCAGAGGTGGGAAACCTGTGCAAAGCATAAATGAAAAATATGGTATTATATATGGGGAACAGCTAGCATGCCTGTTGGACTGGAATGGAAAGGATAAATGGGAATTAATCTGAAATCATATTGTAAAGGTAAGTAGGAGCCTTATTATTGAAGGACTTAATATCCCTGATTGAAGAGTTTGGTTTTTATAGTATAAAGGAAAAGGAAATGGAAGGTTTTTGAGTAGGGGAGTGACATGAACAAAAATATGTTTTAGAAATATCAATTTGCCATCTATGGGAAGATAGATTAGAGAAGAGAGACACAGGGAAATGTACCAAGTTCTATTTTGGACATACCATTCTTGTGATGACCATGGGACATCCGAGGAGAGATTTTGAGCAAACAGTTGGTAATGTGGGATTAGAATTCAGGAGAGAGGAGAGATTGCAGCCTATTACAGTCTTCTCTAATAGTAATTTGTAGTTCAAAAGGTGATTGATGGGCCCAGCAATACTTTAAGGAAAAGAGATAATTCTCTAATGGCAAAAATAAAGGTAATGTAAGAAGCCAATGAGGGAGACACCTTGCAAACTTAGTAGCACTGTATGAGCAGATGGGATGGAGATTTGATGAATCTGTGATCTCAAAGGCAAGGTGCTCCCTCCCCTGACATGGATCAAGGCCTATTCAATGCAAGATCTTGTCTGCATGCATCCACAAATCATCCATAGCAGTTGTACTCAATGACAGAAACAAGCATTATTAAGTACCTACTATGTACTGGGCACTGGTACTAAGTGCTTTATAAGTATTATCTCATTGATCCTCAAGACAACCTTGGGAGGGAGATGCTATTATTATCCCATTTTACAGTTAAGGAAACTGAGGCAGGTTAAGTGATCTGTCTAGGGCCACACTGCTAGCAAGTTTCTGAGGTCTAGTTTGAACTCAAGTTTTCCTGACTCCAGGCTTATAACTCTATCGTCAAATCACCTCGTTGACCCAATATACTAGCGGTCTTCCTCTAAGGCTCATAATACCTTGGTGGCTATAGTACTCTGGCAGCCTCCCTTCTATCCCATCAACTTTCCTGGTGCTTCCTGTCCTTGATGCTATATTTTTGCCACTTCCTTCACATGTCACCCTGTAAATATGCTGTCACTAGTGTGCCTCTCCATTGCCCTCTTGGTCAACAGTCATTGTCATTCCTCTGAGATCATGGTGTTCCATGATTCACAAACATAGAACATCACTGGGAAGATATTAGTCTTAAAAACAACAACAACATTACTTTGTGATAAAGATAAAAATTATAAGCACCACACAAATTCCCAAATGCAATCTAGTTCAATCTCTTTATTCTATACATAGAATCACAGAACTGAAGAGTAAGAAGGGACCTCAGCTGTTATAGACTCCATCCAATTCATGCATGAAAGGAATTCCCATTAGTGAAGCAGTTAGGTAGTACAATGGTTAGAGCTCTGGGCTTGGCATGATGAAGGCTTGTGTTTCAATCCTACCTCAGACATCATTAGTGGGTTTACCCTGGGCAAATCACTTAAAACTATCAATCTCCTCATCCTAAAAATGAGAGGGCTGGATTTGAAGGCTTCTAAGGTCCAATATACCTCTAAATCTATGAATCTATCATGTTAAGTGGCAGTCTAGCCTGTGCTTAAAGACTTCCACAGAGGGGAAACTCACTACTTCTCAAGGCAGCTCATTAAATTTATGGCCTACTCTTAAATTGTTAAGCCTAAGTATGTCTTTTTGTCACTTCCATCCATTGCTCCTGGCTCTGTGCCCTAGGGGTCAAACATAGTAAGTCTACTCCCTCTTCCATAAGACAGACTTTTAGATATTTGAAGACAGTTGTCATCCCTTCACTTTACCACCCTCTTGATTCTTCACAGTAGCCAAGGGACAGTACCTTGAAGGTCATTTTAGAAGTTCAGAATATAGGGTAACTTGAACCTGAGATTCTTACCCCATGGGCCCCAACTTGTTAGTGTGAGTTAAGAAAGGGAAGTAGGCTATAATGGGTGTTATGTAGAACCTGGGCATTTTTAGCCTGGGAGAAGAGAATGTTTAGAAGGAAAATGACCTCTATCTTCAAAAAATGAGGCTGTTGACTTACATAATCTCAAAATTCCCTTCTACCTCTAAAGTCTACAAGGTAGCTGGAGGGTTGTGGAGTAAAAGCGGGAGTCAGGTTGTTGTAAATGGTCTTAGCAGAATGAGGATCAATATGGAAAAGAGGGATAGAGTGGCAAGGAAGATAGACCATATTGCCATTAAGATTAGGAAATAATGGAAGAAAATAATGGATTAGGAAATAACGACAGTAAATACAGTAAAGTCAGAGTGACTCATTAAGTAGTGACTTCTCCATCCTAGAAAATATTAAAGTGGAGGCTGGATGACTTTTTGATGAAGTCATAGAGATGATATCTGGAATAGATCATTTCTGAGTTCCTTTATGGCTCTGAGATTTGAAAATTCTAAGAGAAAACTCAAGCTAAAGAAATCATCATTCCCCCAACCCTATCCCGAGAAATTGAACAGAAAGAAAACAGTTGTTTGTTTGCTGCTGCTACTCTAATTAATGGGTGTTGTGAAAAGACTGCTGTCCCCTTCTTAAGAAAAGGAGACTGTGTATTCTATAATTTGTCCTGATGTTGAATGCCATGTAATGTGCACTTTTACTACTGGGGTGGCTTCAGTATCTACTGCCCCATACTCCTGTCATGCTAAATCTGCCTTAGAGTGGGAAGAGTGTGGAATGTGGAGTCAAAATCCCAATTCTGCTACTTGAAATGCTTACTACATTCTAGGCACTGTGCTAAGGGCTAAGAAAACAAATATAAGCAAAAAGCCAGTCTAGGCCCTCAAGAAGTTTATAATGGGAGAAAACACCACCTAAAATGGAATTGGAAAGGGGTGGAAGTACACACAGGAGACTGTTTATTGGAAAGGAAGTGGAAAAGTCCAAAGAGGCATGGCATCTCTTGGAATGGTGGTCCCAGCTAGGAACCCAGCAACCTGAGAGGAGGGCCACAATAGTGACGATATCTCCAGGTTGGGAAACCCAATAGTGAGGGGACAAAATAATCTGGAGAGTTTGAAGGGAGAAAGTTAAGCATTGCCTACTTTTTAAAGTAAAGAAATGAAGTATTCAAATTATAAACCAAGGATTTAAATTCCTTACATGACTAGATGGGGAGTTGGCTGGATGCTATGGGCTGGTGATCACCTGAACAAACATACCAATCTCTAACTCTTCATGGCTACTCACTTGTTTCCTTATTCACTCTCCCTCTCTCATCTTAGCAGTCTAGGGGGTAGGTATAACTCAGAGACTGTTAACACTACAAAATGGGGGCGGCTAGGTGGCGCAGTGAGTAAGAGCGCTGGCCTCGGAGTTGGGATGACCCGAGATCGAAACCAGCATCAGAAAATGAGCACCCACACAGAAATAATGACTAGCCGTGTAACCTTGAGCAAGTTACTTAACCCCAATTGCTTAAAAAAAAAATAACACTACAAAATGTAATTCTGTAATTCCTTCTAATCAGATCATTTTCTACTTCAGCCTGAACTGAGGAAAATCCCTCTTTCTAGCGGCTAAACTCCCCTTTCTCAATTCCAAACTGCATACTTATAGGCTTGGATGCAAAGTATCCTAAGTGGCCAAACAAGTTTAAATATCCATCTTAAATATAATATAAGCATTTAAAAGTCTAGGCTGTCACGCTTAGACTATAAAGACTACTAGTGAACCTTTTTCCTATCTCTTCCTTGGTTAGAGAGGAAATGGGAAGCCAGGAAGACAGCTAAGGGAGTATTTGACCCAGGCAGTGCTGTAGGGAATCAGGAAAGAGAAGTCCTGTCACCTGAACTCTGTCATTCCCATCATGTTCAGCCTTCTGACCCACCCAAGCACATCTCTTCCCACTTTCTTGCACACTCCACCACCCCACAAGATCTGCTCTCTGAGGTGTTGCCTAATCTCCTCATTCTCTGATGGCTCTACAAAAAAAGGATCAGGACCCAGAACACCTTACAGTCTTATTCTTCTCTCTCTCAACATGACTTCCCCATACCTCAACTAGATATCTTCTTGGTGGAAGAAAACTCCTCCCAACATCAAAACCCCTGAGAAATTCAGGGAGCTCTGGATAAAGAGTTCACAAGTCTGCATATAGACATTTCCAGCTTTATCTAGTTTCCACAGCAACATTCATCAGGGAGGGGCTACACTGGAAACATTCTAGAACATATCTATTTTAAAGGGCTGTTTTCTGAGAATTTAGGGAAATACTAATTAATATAAACTTGTATAGCTTCATCAAGATAGGTCATGCCAGACTAACCATTTTTTTTCCTTTTTGAATAGGGTAACTAGATTAGTATATTAAGGGAATGCTTGATTTCATCAAAGCATTTGACAAAATTTCTCATGCTGTCACTGAGACCAAGATTGAGAAATGAGGGCTTGATAAATAGTAAAATGTCTTTAGAAGTGACTAAGACCAACTCCCCATTTTACAGAAGCCCAGAGAGGCTAATTGACTTGCCCAGGGTTACACAGGTAGTACCATCTGAGGCAGAATTTAAACCCAGGGCTTTATGACTCCAAGTCCAACATTTTGCCCTCTAACACCACAATGCCTGCCATGATTGAATGACTGGACTCAAAGAGTAGTTATTACTGGATCAATGTCAACATGAAAGGAATTTCTAGAGGCATGCTCTAAGAAACCATTCTTGGTCCTATGCTGTATAACGTGCCTAGCAATGACTTGAAGGAGAATATAGACTGTCAGTTTTACTAATGATACAAAAACCAGGAGAGAAAGCAAACATGTTAGATGACACAATTAGGACCCAAAAAGACTTTAATAGATTAGAGTGATGGCTTGAGTTTGATAAGATTAAGGTAAAGTCCTAAAATTATATTTATGTGTATATATGTGTATGTATATACACACATACATACACATATATGTGTGTATATATGTATGTATATATAATAGATAGATATCAACGGTTTCATAATACAATTGATATAGGCAATCTTTCCCATGTTAAAGGTCACAATTCATCCATCTTCCTCTCCTTAGTGAATACAATTCATGTAATATTCTTAATTAGAATCCATCTAATATGTTAAAAGCTTTCTTCTCTGTCTTTTTAACCTTATAGCAGCACTACAGGGCCAGCACTTGGGCAGCTATCCCCCAACATTTTGACATGATCCTATTTTTGTTCCTATTTGATGTTCATAAAATGATCTTTTATATTGCTCTCTGTTTATTAATTATTGTTAATAAGGAATTTTATTCCATTGTACTTTGGACCACCTCTAATTATGATCCTTCAGGGATTGTGGTATCCAATGTTTTCATGGAAAAGTATCTATGTGGGAAAAGATAGGGGAGGAGAAAGGTTGTGTCAGGGATTATCTTAGGATAGTTGAAAGTTCTATACCACTTTCTAAATGCAATCTAGGTTGCTCTATTCCTCCTAATCAATTCTAGTCCCAAGTATTTTTCCATAGACAATATCTAGTCAAGACATATGTGCTAATAATCCATTTATACAAGCTGAGTATCCAACTGTTTGTTTGTTTGTTTGTTTTGTAGTCTGGGCAATAAGTGCTCCTCATCTACTTAGTTTTTCCTATGTATAGAGTTAGAATACATTTTTCAGGGGTTGTGGATCTTGTTTAGAAGGATATGTGGTATTTAAGGGCTTAATATAACCAGTGTAATGTTATATATCAATAGGAACACTTGGAGGACCATACTATATGGTTCTATATATACTATATATAACCATCTATATGGATTTCCTCACCTGCTTGAATTCAGTTGTAGATGATTCTGTGATAGTGGCAACAATTTTTGGTCATCAGGAGTCTTACATATTGCTTGATATTGGTAATCAAAGAATCATCAAAATCCATTTCCCATTTTTGTAGCAATTATTTGTTTGAATAGATCAGATTTGAATTATTGACGTTACACAGTATACTTTCTTATCTTCACCATTTCTTACTATTTGATGTTCATTTTGATTTAAGTTCCACTAAATTTATAATTTGATTATATGCAAATTAGGAAATAACTCTCAAATTGCTATCTATTTCCTATCTGTTAATATAGTCAATTTCATTTTTGTGATGTTCAATACTTCAGTCCAGTACCTTCCTATTCTCTTTCTTGAAGAAAGTATTACTATTTAGGTATGAAATTTATAACCGAGAATTCTCTAGACACTTTTTTTCATAATTATAAACCATATTTACAATTTTGGATTATCTCCCATTGTGCCCACCTTTGTATTAAAATCACAAAATATTAAGGAATATATCTGTAAAGCCTTTTGGAGCTCTTCATAAAATTTCTCTACCTCCTCATTCTCTAACAGATGTTAGAACATAAACTGCAGTTAATTTCAGGGTGTTCTTTATGAATATGCTCATTATGAGTACTGCATTTTGAGATGACCAAGTGTTTTTTTTTAAATAATGTTTCCTATTGCCTTTGGGCATATGACAAAATTGACTCCATCTACTCCTTTATTGGCCTCTCTAAGGAAAATATTTGAGTCACCTTTCCATTTAGCTACAACTCTCTTACGTCATCTGATTTCACGTACAACGACGATGTCAATATTGATATGGTTCAGTTCCTCCAATGTGTTAGGTCAACTCACTGGTCATTGGACAAGGTTCTCATATTCAGAATACTAACAGCTGATGTTTTTTTGTTTTTTTTTTCTGTTAGGTTCTTTATTTATTTCCAATAATTTCCATAATTAAGGGGAATAGGTGAATTAGAAGAGGAGTCAGTTAATCAATTCATTTATTAATCCTAATATGTCCTAATTTATTAATCCTAATATATAATATATCCTAATTAATCCTAGTATATGAGGCAAATGTTTCCAGGTATAAATATAAATATAGTTAAATATAAATTAATAAATGGAAGTTCTTTTCTCTCAATGGCTGCCCAGAGTCTCATCTGATGAAATCACACAACACTTCTCAAAGTAAGCCCCAAAGCAAAGCCTCACATCAGGGATTATATAGCCTTCTCCTGGGTCAGAAAATGTAACCACCCTCTTGACCCACTGACCAATCACACAGCATCAAGGTGTGGGCATTCCTGAAAACCAAGTCTCCTGCCACAGGCTCCATGTGACCACATTCAGCCTATTAGGGGACAGTTTTTCTTTTTTTTTTATTAAACAAATGCTTTATTAACTTCTGTTTTATATCATTCATTTCCACCAGATTTTGAGTTACAATTATTTCCCCCCTGTTTTTCCCCTACCCACCCTCCAAGGATAGCAGTCCCACAAGATATCGCTCCCTCCAATCTGCTCTCTCCCCTATCTTCTCCCATACCCCCTTTGATTTTTCCATTAGAGGAAGGTGAATCTCTGTGTCCCAATGCCTGCACATCTTATCTCCCAATTACAAGCAAAAGAGTATTAATAATAGTATTTATATATATTTGAAACATTTAGTCTTAAAACCTCGAATTTCAGCTCCATTTCCTTCCTCTCTTGTCAGCCATTCCCGCTGGAAAGATAAGTAATTCAATATATGTCATACATGTCTAGCTATGCTAAACATTACCATAGTAGATATATTGTACAAGGCAGCTTATAATTCCCTCCCACTCATCCCACCCCCCACCTGGTCCATTCCCTACATGATCCTGTCCCTCTTCTATAGTGGGTACTTCCAACCTCCCCTCACCCCAAGGATGCCCTCCCATCCATCATTCCTCCTCTCATCCCCCTTCCCCCTATCCTGCTGCAGGTTGAGATATCCCATTTAGTATGTATGTCATTCTCTCCCAGAACCAAATTCAATGAAAGTGTGGTTTTGCCTTCCTGTTCTTCCCCTCCCCTGCAGCCACTTCCCCTTGCTTCTTCTACATGAGATAGTTTACCCCATTCTGTCCTTCCCCATCTCCTCATGTGACTTTCCTCTCTCACCTCATAATTTCACCCCTTAAGTATCATCCCTTCCCAACAAATTCAACCTGTGCCCTCTATCCATGTATAACTGTAAACATATATACACACATTCACATATGTATTCATATGACCATACACCCTTCTTCCATTATTTTCATACTGAGAAAGATTTCATCAGTCACAGTTATTGTTTTTCCATATAGGAATGTAAATAGTTCAACTTTGATAAGTTCCTTTTGATTTCTTTTCCCTGATTACCTTCTCAGACATCTCTTGCTTCTTGCATCTGGATGTCAAATTTTCTATTCAACTCTGGTTTTTTCCTCAAGAATGCTTGAAAGTCCTCTATTCCACTGAATGACCATATTTTCCCCTGAAACAAAACACTCAGTTTTGCTGGGTAGGTGACCCTTGGGTTCATTCCCAGCTCTTTTGCCCTCTGGAATATCATATTCCATGCCCTTCGATCCCTCAGTGTAGAAGCTGCCAGGTCCTGGGCTATTCTGATTGTGTTTCCACAATATTGAAATTGTTTCTTCCTGGCTGCTTGGAGTATTTTCTCCTTGATCTGGGGATTCTGGAACCTGGCTATAATATTTCTGAGAGTTTTCTTTTTGGGATCTTTTTCAGGAGGTGATCTGTGGATTCTTTCAACCTCTATTTTGCCCTCTGGATCTAAAACATCAGGGCAGTTTTCCTTGAGAATTTCTTGAAGCGTGATTTCTAGGTTCTTTCTTTGATCATGGCTTTCCAGGTAGTCCAATAATTTTTAAATTGTCTCTCCTGGATCTATTTTCCAGGTCTGTGGTTTTTCCCATGAGATATTTCACATTGCCTTCTAATCTTTCATTTGTTTGGATCTGCTTAACAGCATTTTGATTTCTCATAAAGTCATTAGCTTCCATTTGCTCCAGTCTAACTCTGAAGGAATGAATCTCCTCAGTGAACTTTTGAGATTCTTTTTCCATCTGGCAAATTCGACTTTTTAAGGCATTCTTCTCCTCATTGCCCTTTTGGGCCTCCTTTGCCATTTGAGTTAGTCTATTTTTTAAGGTGTTGTTTTCCTCAGTCAGGCTGTTGACCCTCATTTCATACTTTTCCTGCATCCTTCTCATTTCTCTTCCCAATTTTTCCTCCACTTCTCTTATTTGATTTTTAAAGTCCGTCTTTAGGTCCTCTATGGCCTGCAACCCGCTCATGTTTTCCCCTGGGGCTTTTGGAGCAGGACTTCTGGCCTCACAGTCCTCCTCTCTCTCTATGCTTCAATCGTTTTTGCCCCCAAAGTAGGAGTCTAAGGTTGCATTTTTTTGTTTAATTTGTTTCCTTTGCCTTGGCATGTTGCTACTTAATTACTTGACTTTTGGGCTTGTTGCCACAGTATGGCCTGGTGCCAGACAGGAACTTTCGCCCCAAACATGTGGGGGGGGGCAACTTCCGTTTCTGGCAAGCTGGAAACCCACCCACAACCTCCACCCCAGATCACAATCCAGATCCAGGGAGGTTAAAGCAAGAGCGATTACCCCCCAAGACTGATAGCTGGATCTCCCTACAGTTTGCAGGCCAGGAGCTGGAGCTACCTCTGAAAACTGCAAAATGGTGTGTCTCCTCAGCGGCTTCTAGCCCCCAGGGGAGGAAGCCGACGCGTTCCCCAAATACTGGTCCCAAATATCCATAGGGCACTAACCTCTCACTTTGTCCTAGGCATATCTATGTTGATAATTCTGGAGTCACCACAGCTGCTGGTGTTCTGGGGTCCCTCCAGCTGGCTGCTGGCCCTGACGCCCTGGGGCTAAAACTGAGACTCAGGCGCTTGGCTGTGCTCTGCTCTCTGTGCGCTGTGCGCTGCTGGCTCCCAGACCGCTGCACTGGTCCTTCCTGCAGGGCTGCTGGGCTGTCCTCAGCGGGAGGTTAGCTTCTCTGTGTTTTTCTGTCAGTGCTGGGTCTCCAGAAGTTGTTCAGAGTCCCTTTTTACATAGTTTGGAGGTGATCTGGGGGAAGAGTGGCTTGGACGTGCTGTTTCTACTCCGCCATCTTGGCTCCGCCATCCAGAGTATATTTTCAAATCCACAGCTGATGTTTAAAAGAGGCTTAAAATTGTATGATTTTCTGCCACACTATCCTTATCACTGGAGAAGCAAGAGGGAGATATACTGCTAAAGAGATCATCCATGTCTTCCCTTTTTCATTGGTTGCCTTAGCCAAATAAGTCATCCCCAAGGGACCAGAGCACTATTCATAAGAACCTCCACATGTAAGGCTAAGACTTAGAAAACAGGAATCTATACAAGCCTGTATCTTTAAGGGGTTACCCTATGGTCCTAATCTTAACTTCCCATGGAATGCAATGAATTTGGGGTTGATAGAAACAATTCTCTTCCCATGAAATCTGCAATAAGCAGATAACATGCAACAATAGCAGATAGCAAAGCTCGGGGTTTGGGGTTGTTTTGTTCCTCTGTTCAGTTATTTATGATTTTTTTCAAATATTTAGTCTACATGTGTGATCCTCCCCATCCCCCATTACCTACACACTACATCCTGCTCATGCCTGTCATGTCTTCTCCATCGCCCTTTGAAATACTCAGGGTCGAAATTATGAGCAACTTCAATTCTAATACTAAGTAAAAATACTTTTTTCTGATTCAGAAATTCCATGGTTCTGTTATCCTGTTTCTAATTATAATTCCAAGATTCTATTATTCTAGATTTGTAATTCTAAGATATTATCATTTACAGATTCTATCATTGTGTGTTTTTAATTTGAAGATTCTATGATTCCTTTGTTCTCCTTTTTAGTAGAAGCACTGTGTCTCCAGGAGGTTTTGTGCCTACACAGAAAGATTATTTCCAACATTCAGGTTGCATGAGTATTTCATTAGAGATGTTAACTGAGCTCAGCAGGGGATTTTTTTTTCTTTTGGTCTCTTTAAAGTCATCAAAAATCAGTTTGAATCCAAAGGAACAAAATCATTGTCAATTCCCAAGGCTAACAGTCTGATGGCCCTTTAAGGTTCTCTTTTGCCTGGCATTCAAAACCGTACACAATTGGAATCCACCCTAGTTTTCCAGCCTTGTTTTGGTCTACATTCTGTGAATATATCCTAAGCCATCCTGCCTCCATACCTTTGCTAAACTCATACTGAACACATAGAATGGTCACCCCCTCCCATCTCTACCTAGTTAACTCATACTTAGTCATTTACTACTTTTATGACTTTGGACAAGTCACTCAACCTCCATGGGTCTCAGTTTCCTTATCTGTAAAATAAAGACTCTGAACAAAAGAGCCTATAAGGTCCCATCTAAATTTATTCTTTTATCTTCCAAAATCCAGAATAAATGCCAGCTCACCCAGGAAAGAGAACCTAATTATTTTACTAAAAAAGAGTCCGTCCTTCCTAGAAAATCTTTGTTTGTACCCTTCTTATAATCCAAACATTCTATTCCGTATTATAGATATCACCCCAATTAAACCCCTGAGCTCCATTAGGATCATAAGATATGAATAGCACTGGAAGCAAAGTTAGAGATCATCAGGTCCAGCTTCTTCATTTTACAGAAAAAGGAAATTGAGGCTCAGAGAAATCAAGATAATTGCCCAAGATCACACAAATAAAACAGACTTCATCCTATTAACCTTGAAATAATGACTTCTGCACCCCTCTATTTCCCTGTGAATAGTAAAGACCCTGTACATATTTGCATTTTTAATTGAACTGAAGGGTTTCAAGAGGAATTTGCTGAACCAGATCCTGAAATGCTGTTCCATATTTCCATCTGGATACATACATATATAAACTCTAGGCTGTCTCTTCCCTAGTTCTGACCCAAGTCTATTCTTGCCTTAGTTTAGAAGGTGTGCCTCATGCCTCATTTTGTTGACCCTCTACCCAGTTCCATATCTCCAATGTTCTTTGTTTTTGTCCATTTTTCCAACCAAGCACTTCAGGCACTTGACTCCCTTTCCTGGCTATGTGCAGTACAACCAATGCAATCCCACCCATTTCTACATACAATCAGGGTCGGGGGGAAGAAGGAGGGGGGAGAGGGAGAGGGAAGGACTGGGGGAGAGAGAGAGAAGAGAAGAAGAGAAGAGAAGAGAAGAGAAGAGAAGAGAAGAGAAGAGAAGAGAAGAGAAGAGAAGAGAAGAGAAGAGAAGAGAAGAGAAGAGATGAAGACACAGAGAGAGAGAAGGGGAGTGAGTGAAGGAAAGAGGAAGAAAATGAGGGGGGTGAGAGTAAGTGAGGGAAAGAGAAAGAAAAGGACAGACAGAGATAGGCAGGGAGAAGAGATAGAGACAGAGACAGGATGACAGAGAGACAGAGACACACAAAGAGACAGACAGAGACAGAAAGAGCTTTCCTAGTTTGCAATTCCAAGACCCAGTGTCTATGAAATGGTAAGATTAGTTTATTTTTTTAATTATTTGAGCTATAAGGGATGTTAGAGGTCATCTAGTTCAAGCCCCTCATTTAAAAGAAGAGGAAATCAGGAGAATAAGGGGGTTTTTACAGCATCATCCAGCTCTATTCTCTGACTCGAGATCAAGTGTTCTTTCCCCATGCCACCCCTAGAGTTGAGTCTGCTTTCTAGCTACACTGCAGTCTATTTTTCAGAGATGAGCAGTGGGTTTGTCAGACATGGGACCAATCTGAACTAGGAATAATGTGGGTATGTTGGAGTGAGGTGGATTTCAGTTGCATTTTAAGAGACAAAGTATGCTAACCATTAGAACCATTTAAAAATGAAACCAGCTTTCTGTGCATGAGGAAACTTCCTTTCACTAAAACCGTCCAAGGAAAAGTTTCATGAACCTTGCCAGGGTTACAACAGAATGAATTCCTGCAGTGTCAGGGAGGTCTCATCTAGATAATCTCTCATGTGCCTTTGACAGAACATTCTCAACAACTAAGAATCAGAGACTTGCCTAGAGCAATGACTTAATAGGTCAGTGACCTAGTAGGGTCACAGGGAAGTATGTGTCAAAGGAGTGATGTGAACCTAGGTACTCCTAGCTCCGAAGCTCCCTCTCAGTATTTATAAATATGTGTGAATTGAATTGAGGTGAATAGGTTATACCTACACCCAGAGCTGACCCTCAGCAAAAAATAAAATAAAATTCAACCAGTGAACATGTATTAAGCACCTACCATATTCTAGGAGTTGTGCTAAGTGTGGGGATAAGGCTGGATATGGAGTCAGGAAAGCCCTAATTTGATATCCAGTCTCTGTCTTTCATTTGCTTAGCCTGGGGCTGGGGCATAGTAGGTACTTAACAAATATTTATCCTATGGTATTATAACTGAGTGACCTTAGGCAAATCACTCAACTTTTTCTTAGTCTCTCTTGACTCGTCTGAAAAATGAGGATAAAATTCTAGCCCTGCCTACGTGACCTAGTGATTGTGGGAAAGTTGTACAGTAAAGATTAGAAGATTTTAGCTGATCCCAGGCCCACATGAGCCCGAGGTTTTAGCCTCAGGGCAGCCACAACCAGCTGCTAGCTAGAGGGACTTCATACCACCAGCAACTGTCACAGTTTCCAGAATTATCAATCCATAGATACCAAAGGCAAAGTGAAAGGTCAGTGCAGTGTGAACTTTGGGAACCAGGAGTTTGGGAGTGCGTCCAGCCTTTACCCCCTGGAGGGAGAAGCCGCTGAGCAATGGCTATGCAGCTGCTGCCACATGGCTGCTTCAGAGCTCCTGGCCTATAGATTGCAGGGAGACCAAGTGACCATTCTGAGGGGCAATTGCTCTTTCTTTCACCTGCTTGGATCTGGATTGCTGTCTTGAGTAGAGGTCCTGGGGTGCATGACCAGTTTGCCGAGCATGTGGAGGCTTCAGAGTGGGCACCCAACTAATAGCTCCAGCAGCTGAGGAAACCCCTGCAACTTGGGAAAGAGCTCCCCTCTCTGCAAGCAGAGTTCTACTGTGGCAAAAAGCTCAAAATTCAAGTAATTAAGTGGCAACATGAAGCAAGGTGGCAAACAAAGGAAGCAAGGCAAGCAGAGCAATCTAATTTTACACTGCTATTTTGGGGACCAAAAGGATCAAAGCATGGAACAGGAGAAAGACAATGAAGTCAGAACTCCTGAACCAAAAGCTTCAAAGAAAAATACGAGACGGTTACAGGCCATAGAGGAGCTTAAGATGGATTTTGAAAACCAAATAAGAAAAGTGGAGGAAAAATTGGGAAGAGAAATGAGAACGATTTAAGAAAATTATGAAATGAGAGTCAACACCCTGACTGAAGAAAATAACACCTTAAAAAATAGACTAACTCAAATGGCAAAAGAGGCTCAAAAAGCCAATGAGGAGAAGAATGCCTTAAAAAGCCGAATTTGGCAGATGGGAAAAGAATCTCAAAAGCTCACTGAAGAGAATAATCCCCTCAGAATTAGATTGTAGCAAATGGAAGCTAGTGACTTTATGAGAAATCAAGACACTATTGAACAGATCCAAACAAATGAAAAAATAGAAGGCAATGTGAAATATCTCATTGGAAAAACAACTGACCTGGAAAATAGATTCAGGAGAGATAATCTAAAAATTATTGGAGTACCTGAAAGCCATGATCAAAAAAAGAACCTAGAAATCATCAATTCTCAAGGAAAATTGCCCTGATGTTTAAGAACCAGAGGGCAAAACAGAGGTTGAAAGAATCCACTGATCACCTCCTGAAAAAGATCCCCAAAAGAAAACTCCTAGGAATATTATATCCAGGTTCTGGAATTCCCAGATTAAGGAGAAAATATTACAAGCATCCAGGAAGAAACAATTTGAATATTATAGAAACACAATCAGGATAACACAGGATCTGGAAGCTTCTACACTGAGGGATAGAAGGGCTTGCAATATGATATTCCAAAGGTCAAAGGAGCTGGGATTAAAACCAAGAATCACCTAGCCAGAAAAACTGAGTATCATGTTTCAGGGGAAAATATGGTCATTCAATGGAATAGAGGACTTTCAAGCATTCTTTTTTATATAGTTTATTTTTTTTTAGTTTACACTATTCATTTCCACAAGATTTTGAGTTACAAATTTTCTCCCCATTTTTCCCCCTACCCACCACACCAAAACAGCAATCCCACTGAATATCACCCCCCAATCTGCTCTCTCCTCTATCTTCTCCCATTCCACCTCTGACTTTACAGTAGGGCATCGTGGATCTCTATGTTTCCCAGTTACATGTAAAATAATATCTTGTTTCCCAGTTACATGTAAAATAAATAATAATAATAATAAATATTTTTAAACATTTACTTTTAAACCTTTGAATTCCAGATTCTTTCCCTACCTCCCTCATCACTTACCCTTACTGGGAAGATAAGCAATTCAATATAGGTTGTACATGTGTAGATATGCAAAATATTTCCATAGTGGATATATTGTGAAAGACTGACTATATTTCCTTCCATCCCATTCCTCCCCCCACTTTGTTCTATTCTCTACTTTGATCCTGTCCCTTTTCAAAACCCTGCCTTCCATCATTCCCGCTCTCCTCTCCTTTCCCCCTACTCTCCTGTAGGGTGAGATACCCTATTTAGTGTGTATATCATTCCCTCCCTAAGGCAAATTCATTGAGAATAAGATTGACTCATTCCCTTTTGCCTTCCTGTTCTTCCCCTCCATTGTAACAGTTTTCCCTTGCTTCTTCTATATGAGATAATTTACTCCATTCTGTCTCTCCCCATTTCCTCTCATTATATTCCTCTCTCACCTCTTAATTTCACCTTCCTATTCAACTGGTCCTGTACCCTCTGACTATGTATACCTGTACACATATACTCACATATGTAATCATACACCCATATGCCCTCCTATATAGACATATATGTGTATGTATACATATATATATATATACACTTTTATTCACTTTCAAGCATTCTTGATGAAAAAAAACAGAATTGAATAGAAAAATTGACATTCAGATACAAGAAGCAAGAGAAGCATGAGAAGGTAAAGAGGGAAAAGAAATCATAAGGAATTTATCAAAGTTGAACTATTTACATTCTTACATGGAAAAATGATAGTTGTAACTTATGAAACTTTTCTCAGTATGAGAATAGTTGAAGGGAATAGAAATGTATGTATATATGGGATCCATGATGCCAAATAACTCAAGAACCTCTACCCTAGAGAGAGTAGAAATTCACATATTCCTAAAGGGAGACTATTGATATGTGTAGGTGTGTTCCCAACAAGCCCCCATGCAAAGAGAAAAATAAAATCCCTTGAAATTGCCTTTGATCCACCACACAAATTCAAAGTATTTGCTTAGAGAAAAAGCCTAGGTGGTCTCTAAAAATCACTTTTCACTCTCAGTCCTTTGATCTTATACAAATAACACAGCTGTAGAAATAAGGAAATTTATAAACATATTTACAATGCAGAAAGTGCACTGATTTCTTGCAGAGAAATGCAATGATGATTTGCAAAGAACTAAGGACACAGCAGGAACTCAATAAGCCCTGGTTGAACGGATGACTGTAGCTCTTGCCCACTAACAGAAACAATAGAAGGAATCAGAGAATGTCATTGCTGGAGGGTCCTTTAGAACACAAACTACATACAAAGTTGTAGTTAGAAGAAGCTTTAAAATACCAAATGGTAGTACTAGGAAAAGTCTTAGAACAAAGAACGGAAAGGAACCTACGGACATAGAATTTGGAATGCCAAAGCTGGCAGAGACTCTTCTGGTTTAATCCCTTGCCCAAGGTCACATAGCTGGTGAGAGGACAGAGATCAGAAGCTGGAGCCTGGCTTCTAATTTTGATCTCCTTCTACTCTACCAGGTGACTAAAGTGCAGATGGCTTAAGGTCAAGGACTGTACATGTTCCCCATAGAATCTAGCAAATAGTAAACATTCCATGTTTCCTTATTGCTGAGATAGGGTCTTGAAGATATGTTACCCAGTCTTGGGTTTGGTTCTGGGGGGAAACACAAAGAAGAGAGATGAGATCCCTGACCTCAGGTAGTTCCCAGTCTGGTTGGGGAGACAAGATTTCAATGCATGAAATAATCACCGCACCTATGTGAAAAAAGGCAAAAAAAGAACATTATGAGTACCCTTAAGGTTTGGGGAATTCCAGGGATAGGGATCTCCTGGAGGTATAGAATGGCCCAGAAAGACTTATTCAGAGAGGTAAAACTTGATTTGTGCTATGAGGGGTGGAGGCATAGCATCTGTAATGGAATGGATGTAATGAGCCTTGAAAAGGTGAAGGAGGAAGGAATAATTTAATATTTGATGGGACAATGAGAACAGTCTGACTTAAATAGTTCAGGAGCAAAGGGAAAGAAGGGTGTTGAGGTAAACTGAACCTGGAAGGTGAATCCCTCCAGCTTAAAAGTCTGGGCATGATGAGACCCATTTCTGGACATGCTGCTACTGGAATTGCAATATTGGATCCAGGTGCTGATGGGAATGACCTTAGCAGCAAGCACATCATTCACTGGTCAGGACTGCCAAGCAGCTTTCTGGCACATGGAATAGTAAACCTCTTCCAAGGAACCATGGGAAAGGAGGGATGGGAAGAGAAGAGGGAAAGGTTGAGTAATGAGAGTAATAAACTTCCAGGAGATTAAACTGGGAAGCAATATCTCCCCTACCTTTCATTTGAATGGAACATTTTAAAAACCATCTTTCAACTGATCATTTTATGTTATCCTCCCAACTTCCCACTGAGCTAAGTAGGACAAGATTATTGTGATGTTGGGGGAGGGTGGACAGATGAGGAAACTGAAGTTCAGAGAAGTTAAGTAATTTATTCAAGGTCACACAGTAAGCTAAGGGTAGAGCAAGGTTACAGGCTGCATGCCTGATGGGAGGAAGGCATATTGCAAGAGTCTGTTTGTAAAGACTGAGCCTTCAGTGAGGTTGCTCTGGGGTGGAGGAGGGGAGAACTGACCCTTGACAGAAAGTTGGAGAGTAGATTAGGCAGTGGAGGAAGGGAAGGGAAAGAACACATGTCCTGTCAGCTAAAAACAAACTGGAGGCTCCTCCAGAAGAGATGGAAGCTGAACACTCTGGGGAGGAAACATGCTTACCCTCCCAAGAATAATATAGCAGAGCCACAGAAATGATCGGGTGAAGGATCATCCTGGAAGAATCAGAGGTAAAAAAGCCAGGACAATGCCAATGAGCTGACTTCCTTCCTCAGGGCACTGAGGTTTGTTACAACCTCGCTGGTCACATAAGAACAATAAAGAGGTCTGTTGTGTTCCCTAAGCATGTATCCAATGATGGAGAACCTTCCAATACTTAACAAAATGAATAATGGCGTGCTACTTCTGGTGTTCATATGGGTATAGATGATATTGCCAAAAGGAACCTAAAAAATATCTCTAAAGATTACAGAGTCCTGGCTGAGACACTGAAGACCACAGAAACACAGACTGTCAACAAGTCAACAAGCATTTCTTGAGCACCTACTGTGTGCCAAGCCCTGTGCTAAGTGCTAGGAAAATAAAGAAAGGCAAAGGGAGCTCACAGTCTTTGGGAGGCCGTGTTTTCTTACTGCTGCCTATTGAAAGCAAATAATACAGATGAGAAAAATTTATTTGGGAAGTGAATACCTATCTAAGGAGATGGTGTCTAAGAATGGGTTCTGGACCACGGTTTAAAATATAGCTATGACAGATTCTTGACCAGGAATGGAGCATACCTAATAAAGGCTAGTAATAATGGATTTGCTAGCTGCTTTGCAAGTATAATCAAAAGTGTTTTAAACTAAAAAGGCTGAGAGGTTAGGGAGAGGAAGAAAACAGTTCACCAAACTACATAAGATAGAGAGTAGCTACAATGAAGAAAGGGGAATAGCAACTGAGATATCAATAAGTTTACAGGAAACAAAAGTCTAAGAAAGGAGTCAGTAGTAAAATTCCTAGCATCAAATATTGTTATAGAAAAGTTCAAAGTTTAAGTGACAAGAAAGAAGATTTAGAGATCTCGATTCAATCAGGCCAATTCGAGTTACTTATCACTGAAACTTGGTGGGATGAAACCAATGACTGAACTATGGCACTGGATAGGTATACCTTATTCAAAAGAAACAAGACAAGTAAAGGTGGTAGGGTAGCATTCTATTGTATGAAGGTTCACTTGTTTGAGGACATCTAGAAACCAAAGTTAGGACATATGTTAGAAAGTATTTGGATGAAGGTTAATAAACATGGGAACAAAAGTGATTTTGTCACCAGTGTTCATAGAATAGGCCACCTAGAGTAAAAGAGGAAACAGGAGGAGTTAGGAAACAGATCTCAAGTCTAGCACAGAGGCAAGGTAAAATTGTGAGGAGGAAAAAGCTGGGCAGCCAATAACTTCTTGACTTTCCGGAATGATCATCTCATCCTTCAAAAAGTAGAGGAAACAACAAAGGGAAATTCTATATTGGATCAACTATCAACAACTTGGAGAAACCAGTTTCTTGGATAGAAATGATGGTAAGACATTTTTAAAACTTTTCCTAATCTGCCTCCAGGTTGCCTGAAGGTTGCCAAGTTGCCATTACTCTACATTCTAACCCCACTGGACAACTTGTTCCCACTTTATGACCATCTGTGTCCTGTTTCTTGCACCCCATGTTGGAAATGAACTTCCTCTGTATCTATTGCCATAAAGAATTCCTACCTTCCCTCCAAGCTCTTGCCACCTCCTCTACCAGGCCCAGAGTGAACAGTGCCTTCTTTCTTGTGCCACACCACCACCACTCCAACCAAACAAGAAAAAGCAGGGACAAGTCACCACTCTCTAGAGCTGATGTTAAAGAATGAGAAGAAATTTGGATGTAGTCTGAGATATGCCAAAGATATTCAAGAAGAGATTGAGTGACCATATCCCCTCACTAGAGATAGTCAAAGAAAGATGGGACAATCATGTTTGGTGGATTTGTGGATGGAGACCAATCAGGTACAGGTAGAGGTTACTCTAGGTGGGCTATCTTGGCTTGCAACTCTGAAATTCTTTGAGAATTTGATTATTAGTTATGAAATTGAAACAGGCACATAAAATGACTTGCTTAATGTCACACATCTGGCAAACTGTAGAACAGGCATTTAAACTCAGGTCCTCTCATTCCAAATAATGGAATCACATAATGTAAAGTTGGAAGGGACTACAGAGGTCATCTAGTCCACCCCCTATGGGGGAAGGAATCTCCACTAATGACATGCCCTATAAGTAGCCACTCAACCTCTTCTTGAATACCTCCAATGAGAGAGAACACATGGTGTCCTGAGGCAGGCCATTGCACTTTTGGATTCCCTCTCACTTTGCTGCACCACAAAATATGGTGGGGTACCAGGACTCCTGGGGGGAGTTGGCCTCATTATACCATCCTTATAAATCTGATCTTTATAAAAAGAGCTCGGGGGGCGGAGCCAAGATGGCAGAGTAGAAACAGCTCGTCCAAGCCTCTCTGCCCCCAGATTCTCCACAAACTATGTAGAAAAGGACTCTGAAAATCTTCTGGAGCCCCAGCACCCACAGAACGACACAGAGAAGCTAACCTCCCGCTGAGGACAGCCCAGCACCCTGCAGGAAGGACCAGCGCAGTGGTCTGGGAGCCAGCAGCACGCAGAGCGCAGGAGCCGAGCCGAGCCCAGGTCCACGTGAGCCGAGGTTTTAGCCCCAGGGCGCAGGGCCAGCAGCCGGCTGGAGGAACCCCAGAACACCAGGAACTGTGGAGACCCAGAATTATCAACATAGACTTGCCTAGGACAAAGTAAGAGGTTAGTGTCCTATGGACTTTGGGACCTGTATTTGGGAATGCGTCAGCTCCCTCCCTGGGGGCTGAAGCTGAGGAGACACGCCACTGGGTTTTCAGAGCGCCCGCCTACAAATCGTGGGGAGACCAGCGATCAGTCTTGGGGGGTAATCGCTCTTGCTTTAACCTCCCTGGATCTGGATTGTGATCTAGGGTGGAAGTTGTGGGTGGGTTTACAGCTTGCCAGAAACGGAAGTTGCCCCCACACGTTCGGGACAAAATTCTTATCTGGCCTTAAAGCCATATGTGGCAACAACCCAAAAGTCAAGAATTATGGCAACATAGGCAAAGGAAACAGAAAAATGCAACCCTAGACTCCTATTTTGGGGGCATAGAGCGGGAAAAGGACTGTGAGGTCAGAAGTCCTGTCAAAAGCCCCAGGGAAAACATGCGGTTGCAGGCCATAGAGGACCTTAAGAAGGACTTTAAAAATCAAATAAGAGAAGTGGAGGAAAAATTGGAAAGAGAAATGAGAAGGATGCAGGAAAAGTATGAAATGAGGGTCAACAGCCTGACTGAGGAAAACAACACCTTAAAAAATAGACTAGCTCAAATGGCAAAGGAGGCCCAAAAGGGCAATGAGGAGAAGAATGCCTTAAAAAGTCGAATTTGCCAGATGGAAAAAGAATCTCAAAAGTTCACTGAGGAGATTCATTCCTTCAAGTAGACTGGAGCAAATGGAAGCTAGTGACTTTATGAGAAATCAAGATGCTGTTAAGCAGATCCAAACAAACGAAAGATTAGAAGGCAATGTGAAATATCTCATGGGAAAAACCACTGACCTGGAGAATGATCCAGGAGAGACAATTTAAAAATTATTGGACTACCTGAAAGCCATGATCAAGGAAAGAACCTAGAAATCACCCTTCAAGAAATTCTCAAGGAAAACTGCCCTGATGTTTTAGATCCAGAGGGCAAAATAGAGGTTGAAAGAATCCACGATCACCTCCTGAAAAAGATCCCAAAAAGAAAACTCCCAGGAATATTATAGCCAGGTTCCAGAATCCCCAGATCAAGGAGAAATACTACAAGCAGCCAGGAAGAAACAATTTAAAACACCAGAATAGCCCAGGACCTGGCAGCTTCTACACTGAGGATCGGGCATGGAATATGATATTCCAGAGGGCAAAGAACTGGGAATGAACCCAAGGGTCACCTACCCAGCAAAACTGAGTATTTTGTTTCAGGGGAAAATATGGTCATTCAGTGGAATAGAGGACTTTCAAGCATTCTTGAGGAAAAACCAGATTGAATAGAAAATTTGACATCCAGACCAAAAAAAGATGCCTGAGAAGGTAATCAGGAAAAGAAATCAAAAGGAACTTATCAAAGTGACTATTTACATTCCTAATGGAAAAGCAATCTTGACTGATGATATCTTTCCACTATGAAAATAATGGAAAAGGGGTGGGTCATAGAATACATATGTGAATGTGTTGTATATGGTTACAGTTATATATGGATAGAGGCATAGGTTGATTTTTGGAAGGGAGATACTCAAGGATGAAAATGAGGTGAAGAGAAAGTGGCAAGAGGAGATGGGAGAGACAGGTAGGGTAAACTATCCATGTAGGGGAAGTGGTCAAAGAGGGGGAAATAAGGAAGGCTAAAAAGCAAAACCACATTCACATTGAATTTGGTCAGGGAGAAAATGACATACATACTAAATGGGAATCTCAACCTGCAGCAGGATAGGGGAAGGGGGATGAGAGGAGGGATGATGGATGGGAGGGCATCCTTGGGGGGAGGTTGGAAGTACCCACTATAGAAGAGACAGGATCATGTAGGGAATGGACCAGGTGGGGGTGGGATGAGTGGGAGGAATTATAAGCAGCTGTACAAATATCTACTATGATAATGTTTTGCATAGCTAGACATGTACAACATATACTGAATTACTTATTCCCAAGAGGAATGGGTGACAAGGAGGAAGGAAATGGATCTGAAATTCAGGTCTAACATTAAATTTTCAAATATAAAATATATATATATATATATATATATATATATATATAAATACTATTATTAATACTCTTTATAAGGAGATAAGATGCAGCATTGGGACCAAAATTCATCTTCCTCTAATGGAAAGTCGATGGGGGTATGGAGAAGGTATGGGAGAGAGCAGATTGGATGAAGCGATATCTTGTGGGACTGCTATTCTGGGAGGCTGGGTAGGGGAATAATGGGGGGAAAATGATTGTAACTCAAAATCTGGTGGAAATGAATGATGTAAAACAGAAGTTAATAAAGTATTTGTTTAAAAAAAAAATAAAATAAAAAGAGCTCGAAGATTTTGCTTTAGAGAAAGCAGTTTTTAGCTACACAATTTTTTTATAAAGTATTTAATGGAAATCATCAGAATATAGACCATGGGAGAATCCTTAGGTCAGTAACAAATTTACCAATCTATCAAAAATGTCACCTATATAATGAAAAGAAAATCTTTAGCAAAAATCCTAAACATATGAAGCCCATGATTATTTCTATAAAGAAGATTACAGTGGCTTACAATTGATGCCTGGCTTATGCTAGCAGGACCAGCTCAGAAATAGGAGCGCACAGCCTTCTCAATTCTTAAAAGAGAAGTAAAGGAAGAGAGAAAAAGGGAAAAAGGAATTTATAAAGCCAAGTTTAGGATACTCAGTTACCTCCAGGTCAGGGTAGATACAGGACAGCAAGCAAGGCTGGGAGAAGCAGCAGAGATCTCCTGGCCATCCAGAAGGCAAGGGGGAGTGGGAGGGGATGGATGGAACTCAGCCAAAGATTTTGTATCTTGTTTGGAGAGGGAAGAGCAGGGAGACAATTGATGCCTGTCAGTTAGATGGGTAGACTGGAAGCCAGTAAGAGCAGATACCTCAGATACTTACTAACTGTGTAACCCTTCCCAGGCAAATTACTTGGCCATTCTCAGACTCAGTTTCCTGGTCTGTAAAATGAAAATAGTAACAGCACCTATCTTATAGGGTCATCATGAAGGTTAAATGACACAATATGTACAAAGTGCCTTGTGCAGTCTTTAAGGGGCTATATAAATGCTAGCTGTTATCATCCTATTTGTCCTCACTATTATCTGATAAGGGAGGGAGGAACAGGACAAACAACACTCCAGAAACTCTGCTGCTGCTGTTGTGAAGTCTTTTCTCAGTTGTGTCCAGTTCTTCATGACCCCATTTGGAGTTTTCTTGGGAAAGATACTGGACTGGTTTGCCATTTCCTTTTCCATCTCGTTTTTATAGGTGAGGAAACAGGCAAACAGGGTTAAGTGACTTGCTCAGGGTCACACATTTAATAAGTCTGAGACCAGATTTGAATTCAAGTCTTCTAGATTCCAGGCCTTGTACTCTATCCACAAAGCTTACTTACTTCTAGTCAGTTTAGTTCACATTTTTTCAGTCTTGCTAATTCTTTATTTCTACTCTACTGGAAACAGTATAATGCCTATTTATAATGGAAGTTTTGCTAAAAGCAGTCAGAGGGAGTTTGACCCAATTCTACAAATAATAAACCACTTTCCTTAGTCCAGTCTACATGACTCCATGAAGACACCATCTCTGAATCAAGGGGTTCCTGTCCTATATTCAATAGTACAGGACAATCCCCTTAAACAGTAACTTGTTTGGGGACAATTTCCACAATCTAGAATCATATAGGAGAAGTGCAGGATCTTCTATTGCTTTTTCCTTATTGGAACAGCTATCAGGAGACAACAATGATGCTGTGATGGAAAGTGGAGGGAAGGACACAAATATAAGGTGTCATTTATTAAGGTATCGGTTAAGGCAGCTAAATGGTACAGTAGTTAGAATGGTAGGCCTGGGGTCAGGAAGAACTGAATTCAGAACTAACAAAAGACCCTCACCAGCTATGTGACCCTGGACAAGTCACCTAATGCTATCTGCCTCAGTTTCCTCAATTGTCAGATGAGGATAACAACAGCATCTACTTCCCAGGGTTGGTTGGAGAATCAAATGAAATGATGTTTGTAAAGCACCTAGAACAATGCTTAGTATATAGTAAGTGCCATAGAAATGCTAGCTAATTATCATTAGTATTATTATTTACACTATTCCCAAAGTAATCAAGGTTCTGATGACATCCCATAACAAATATTTTGTTGAAATTGAAGTCTACTACATCTACTGCTTTGTCCTTCTTATTTCTTTTCAGTAATCCTTTCAAAAAAGGAAACAGGACCAGGTGTGACACACATCTGTAATGCCCCTGATGAGGACGTGGTAGCTGGCACATTTCTCAAGCTCAGGAATTGTAAGCCGCAGTGATAAAGACCATCATCACCATGATGGGCCCCCAGGAGTGAGGGGCCAGGAGGTGGCTGAAGGAGGGCAAAAGTAGTCCATAATGGAAATGGAGCTGATCAAAGCTCATAGGCTGATCGTCAGTGAGATCAGCCCATGAAAAGGGAAAAAAAGGAAATGGAGTTAGACTAACACGATTAGTTCTTTTTCATTTTTATCTTTTTGCTTTTTGGAGAGGGGTACAGGGCAATTGGGGTTAAGTGACTTGCCCAAGGTCACAAAGCTAGTAAGTGTTAAGTGTTGGAGGCCAAGATTTGAACTCAGGTCCTCCTGACTCCAGGGCTGGTGCTCTATTCACTGTGCCACCTAGCCACACCACATGATTAGTTCTTGATAAAGCCATCCTGGCTCTCCACAATCAATCCTTCCCTTTCTAAATAGTCCCAAACCCTCCCTTTAAAAATGGACTAGAATTTTACCAGGAATTGAAGTTATGCTCACTACTTGTCTATAGCTTTCAGACTCTACTCTCTTTCTTAAGCTTGAAAATCAGAGCAATCTCCCTCCTCTAGGCCTGTGGCACCTGTCCAATTCTCAAAGGGTTTAAAAAGATTCCCAAGAGGGGCTCAGGAGTTTACATAGGCGATAGTTTTTCTGGACATGGTGACTTGAATTCACTGAAGACAACTAAGTCTTCTTATAATTTCCTTAATTTTCTTGAGTTTCTACTCCCTGTTTATCACTTTTTTTTCCTATCCTCAATCCAAGCATTATTCTCTTTGGAAGAAGAAAACAGGAACAAAAATGAATTTATCATTCTCACAATGATTCAGTCATCATCCCACCCACCCCAAGCAGTGGCCATACCCTCTCATCTTTGAGCCTCCTTACACCCCAGGAAAACTAAAACAACAACCGCAAACAATGATGCTTTTGTAGATTCTGCCAACCTCAGCTCATTCTGAGTTTTAATGCACCTATTAGTATTTGTAAAGCATTGTACTGTTCTTTTGAATTCTCAGAACCTGTTCTTGATTTTTTTTCTTTTATATATTATCTGTGGTGTTATTTTTTCTTTCTTTTAATTAGTGTTAGTGAATTAGCTCTCTGTATGGTCACATTAGTTTGGAATTTAGAATCAGAGGACCTAGATTCGCCTCCTAATTCAGTTACTTACTTTGTAACAATGGATGAATCATTAGGCTTAAGTTTTCTTATCTATAAAATGAAGGGATTGGACTAGATCATTTCTAAAGGTAGCCCTTGGTCTCTGATCTTTAAAGATCAGCTCTCTTCAGACCTCTAGGGCATTAGTTTAGGATGGAGGATACAAGATAATCAGAGAAGGGGCCAACACAGCAGACTGACTCCAATGTTATAAGGCAAAGGCAGAAGGACAGATGTCCCTGGCCATTCTGGGAAGGGTAACTAAGCCATCCAACATTGCTGAGCAGTTTCTTAACATACCTTGTCAACCTCATTTCTGCTAACCTTCTTCTGGATTGCATATTGCAGCCTAGAATGAACCATCTGAAACCTCTAGAAAGGCAGCTTAATACACCCAAAAGAGCTCTAGACTCAGAATTAGGAGAGCTCCTGTTTACTCCTGGCTTCAATTCCCTCTTCCATCTACTACTTATCAACTTCTCTGGACATTAGTTTCTTTCACTTGTAAATGATGATATTGGATTAGATGACCTAAGGTCTCTCCTAGTTTTAAATCTGTTACCTTGATTAAAATATGTGACAGTTTATTACCAAGGCTACAAGAGGGTATAATAGGAAAAAAATTCCAAATTTTAAAGGTCTTTAACTTCCAAGATACAAACTAATGAGTTTCTATATCCTAAGGGAAATAGAGAGCCACTAACAACACGTGGATTAAGTTCTGACCTTGAAAGGCACAGTCTTGCTCTGGAAATTTAAACATTTAACATTAACATTAAAATTTAAACATTTAAAACAATTGGTAAAGAATGAGGGATATAATATAATTGTTAATTCATTGGTCCTCATTGAAAATGAAGAAGGAACAACAATAACAACCACAGCAGCCCTCCCAGTCCTCTGTTTTCTACATTATATAAATGGAATGATATCTCCAAAACCCCTTTAAGTTTTACCATCCTGTGTCTCCATGGTTTCTTATCAATCCTCACCCGCTCTTCTGTCAAATGCTATTTCTTTAAAAAATGTCTCTCTCAACTGCCTTGAGATAGGAACTTGGCCACCATCATGCCCACTTGTGCCACACATCCCCAGAACCCTCAATGAGAAGACAGCATTACTGCTTGGTCATCTTTCCCATGGGTTCAAGGAGATAGCAGAGAAAACAGAGTAATTATCCCATTGCCTCTGAGATTCCAGACTGATTGCAGGAGAAGGATAAACTCCCAGAGTAGTTTGATGCACAATTGAATGTGATTCACCATCTTGCCCTTAAAAAGGGCTTGGTATAGTGGATAGCAGGCTGGGCCTGGAGTCAGGAAGATTTGAGTTCAAATCTGACCTCAAATACTTACTATCTGTGACTGTGAGTACACTACTTAAGCCTCTGTCTACCAGTTTCTCCACTATAAAATGAAGATAATAATATGTCTGTCACAGGGTTGTTATAAGGACTAGATGAAACAACATTTGTAAAAAGGTTAGCACAGTGCCTGGTACACAGTAGGTGCCTAATAGATGTTTATTACCTCACCCCCTCTTTATGTCATAATAATAATAAAGGGCTAGGACCTATGATTTTATTGGTATAGAGAATTCCTGGGTGAGAAAAATTCTGTGACGATTTATATAGTTTTAGCTAATTTCCTACAGCAGAGGTATCACATTCAAGCCTGGACAGTATCTGGGCCAACCAGATTAAAATGTAGTTGGGAAATGTTTAACAAAATAAAAATACAACATAACATAGTTGTGTTAATTTGTGGTTTTCTAAGTCAATATGTGTTTGTATTTGAATCTGACAGGACCTAGAGCATTGAATGGTTAACATTAGTGACCAGTGGCCTGGATCACTCAGTCATTATAGGTCAGAAGAAAGACTTGAACATAGGTCTTTCTGGCTTCAGGGCATCTCTTTTAATGCCTTTATATCATTGCTGCTTCTCAATGACAACATGTATTATTATTATTAAACATTAATATAGTGTTTTATGGTTTACAAAGTGCTTTAAATCTGTTGCTGCATTTTACCCTTACAGCAACCTGTACAATGAGTACTATTATTATTCTGATTTTATAGATAAGGAAAGTGAAGTTGAGGAAGCCTTAGTAATTTGCTCAGGCTCACACAATTAGTAAGTGTATGAGGCTGGATTTGAATTCAGGTCTTCCTGATTCCATGCCCTCTGTCCATTATGCCAAGCTGATACTACGGTACAATTATGAAAATCATTTTAACAGCAGCAGCATCAACACCACCATCATCATCACCCTTATTGTTGTTCACATTTCTTTATACTGTGCTCTCTCCTTCACAGTGCCCTAGGGTACATCCCTCCATCCTCTAAGATTCTCCATTCAATAAAACTGAATGATGACCAATCACAGATAGGCCTCAGGAAAACAGTTTGATTAAATAAATTCACATTCAAGAATAAAGGGCAGGTAGCTCTGACTTTTCCAAAGGAATCTGCATTTCATAAGCAGCATGGCTTGGTACATTGAAAGCCAACCTTAGAGTCAGAAAGACCTTGTTTCAACTACTACCTCTGACAGGTACAGGCAAGACACTTAATTTCTTAGTACCCCCAGTCAAGACTAATTTGCCAAACAGTTGCCATTTGGAAGAGTTAAAGATGATACATTTACCAATGAAATCATAGATCAGGACACCACTCAATCTGTTTTCTACCCCTCACTCTACTTTTCCTCTTAGGTACTATGTGACCTTGGATAAATCATTGTCTTATGGAGCTCATGAAGTTTCTTCTATTAAATAATGTTAGACTAGAAGACATCTGAGACTCTTTCCAAGTCCCCCAAATTCTACCTCTGCCATTTCAAGGTCCCTTCTACCTCTGAAGTTCTGAGGTTTTGTAACCCATAGATTTTGCTATCCCAGAACCCAGTTATTTTTGAAAACTTTGAACCACATGGAGAGATCCCAATAATCAACAAACATGGCTGAGATCTGCCATCTTTCATCTTGGCTGCAGTCCCTTCCCTGGTGGAGAAGCCATCTGCAGTGAGAAAGGCCCAAGTCTGAACAGGAGGAACTAAGGACCAGTGGAAAATCAATAATTGGCTAAGCAGGCCTTGGTGGTTTAAGGAACAACATGATCCAGTCGGGAGAGCAGTGCATATAGAATCAGGAGGTAACCAGCTTTTTATTCCAGATCTTACACTCCCCATGTGACCTTGGGCAGGTCACTTCTCTCTCTCTCTCTCTCTCTCTCTCTCTCTCTCTCTCTCTCTCTCTCTCTTTTCCTTTTTGGAAAGCAATTGGGGTTAAGTGACTTGCCCAAGGTCACACAGCTAGTTTTTGTGTTGTGTCTAAGGCTGGATTTGAACTCAGGTCTTCCTAACTCCAGGGCCAGGGCCACCTAGCCACCCCACCACTTCTCTCTTTTAAGCCTCAGTTTCCTCATCTGTGAAATGAAGGATACTAATATTTGCATCCCCTCTCCTCCCCCAACACTAGGTTGTTGTGAGTGAAGGACTTTGTTAAACACAAGCCCACACATTCATGGAATGTTCTCCCTTTTTGTTCCTCTTACCAACTTCTCTGGCTTCCTCAAGTCCTAGCTAAAATCCCACCTTTTACTGAAAGACTTTCTGTATCCTTCTTCATTCTAGTTCCTCCCTTCTGGTGATTACTTTCAATTTATCCTATTTGTATTTCATTTGTGCATGGTTGTTTACATGTTGTCTCCCCCATCAGACCGTGAGTATCTCCAGGGAAGGGCTATGTTTTGCCCTTCTTTGTATCACCAGTGCTCAGCACAGAACCTACACTGACAAGCAGAAACTTGGCCATCTAGTCTATCTTATTTTACAGACAAGGAAACTGAGGCCCAGAGAGTCTACACAACTTGAGCAAGATTACGCAGGCAAAAAGTAGAAAAGCAAGGAATTGAACCTAAATTGTCTGGCTCCAAATCCAGTGCATTTTCCCTAACATGATGCAGAAATGTGAACGGTTGTCTATTAAGGCTTTGCATATGACCATAAGAACAATGAGGCATTGTTTGTTGTCATTTAATGATGGCGCCCTACTCTTATTACATAGAATTTGACACCTTCTGAATCTCATTCACACATTTCAACTATTACTAGTAGTGATATGTTCCTAGAAAGAATAAGATAATTGAATCGCAGCTCTGACACATTCTAGCTCCCTCACCTTAGCCAGCCTCTGAGCCATAGGATGATCCTATGCCCTCACTTGAGCTTACCAGCTTCTAGGTGAGTTTATCAGGGCAGGGTTTATTATTCCCATTTTACAGATAACAAATAAAAGTTCAGAGAGATGAAAAATGGGTTGCTTAAAGTGATACAGCCAGTCACTGGGGTGAGTGTCAGAGCATTGCAAGACAAAGGCCTTCTGCCCCTCCACCCAGGGCTCTCTCCACTTCTGCCATTGATGGTCAAGGCCAATTAGTAGAGGGCAGGAATTGCACCTTCACTGTGGCCTCCCAGATAGTAAAGTCTCCCTGGGAACCTACAGCTGTTATTTTCCTAATCCTGAGAAATGGAGGCCATGTGATGCCACAAGCGTTTATTACATTCAGTCAGATGGAAGAAGCAGATGAGCTCAAACTATCAGCTCCAAATTGCCAAATTTGTGCTGCAAATCTTTTTTATGATTCATTTTGGCAGCTGACATGAAATGCTCCTGAATCCCACCCAGTTCACACAAGGTGGAGGTTTCTAAGTTTTCAGAATGTACCCTCTCTGAAATGGATCAGTGGTTTTCCTTATGGCTTATAGGAGGGATTCAGGGGTCCTAGGTTCCAGCTGAGATTTCTCACAAAGTCACTGTGACTTTCAGAAAGTTACTTCCTCTTTCTGGATCTTTCTGAAAACATCTGAATTTGACTTATTTCTTATTCTCTCTTAGAGAGTTTAGCTTCGAGCAACCCAGCCCAACAACAAGCATTCGAACATAAAATATGTTTATTGCAAAGCATATGAAGGCAGAAATGGATTTCATTTTCAAAAAAAGTTAACAAGGGAATAAGGCTGCTTCCTTTCCCTCCACCTAGAGGGCTCAGCCCCCATTCTCCCATAAACAAAATCTCAAACAAACACCAATCATGGCAGCACCAGCAACATGAGTGGATTGGGAATGTCAGTGAAGACAATAGCTCAATCCATCTTAGCTCTGGCCCCGAGAACCCTGAACATCTGCACAGAACATCCAGATGATCAAAGCTCCTCCATTCTCCTTGGCTCAGTCATTCTTCAGCTCTAACCCAACACACTATGCCTCAGCTGCTGATGAATTCTTGATTGGGGCCATGACCCCTGGGTGACCCTGCTATCTCCACATGTGGCTACCACATTCTCCCTTTTAGAAACCATGCTCTTCCAAGCCTATGGTATGATGGGGAAAAGAATTATTTTCTAGTGGACATGCTCACTATACACAGGGCTCATAAGAACTAGAAATGGAAAGTTCAGTAGAGATCATTTAGTCCAATCAGCACCTTTTATACCTTAGAAAATGGAGGCCCACAGAGGATAAATTATTTATTTATAATTATGAATTTAATCATTTGAACCCAGGCCCCCTGACTCTGAAGCCAGTGTTCTTTACCTGATATCAGGTTTTCACTGGATGGCCTAAATTCTAGTGGGGAGTCCTGAATTCTTTTTTTTTGTTTGTTTGTTTGTTTGTTTTTTATTGGGGTTTTTTTTTTTTTTGGAGGGCAATTGGGGTTAAGTAACTTGCCCAAGGTCACATGGCTAGGATTTTGTTTGTGTGTGCATTAAGTGTCTGAGGCCGGATCTGAACTCAGGTCCTTCTGACTCCAGGGCCGGCGCTCTACTCACTGCACCACGTAGCTGCCCCACGGGAGTCCTGAATTCTAAGGAGGAATTCCTTATCTGTTCTAGACATGGTTAGAGCTCTCCCTAGAAGAGTTCATAGATTTGGGGATGGGATGAAAGACCAGACCTGCCCCTTAGCAAGGTATATCTCTTCTCTCTATTTATATTACTACTGCATGGCTTCATGAAACTCTTATGGCAGCCTAACATCTCCAGGGTCAAATATAAAATCTGAATATAAATATAAAATAGAAAAGTCTGACTTTTCTAAAGTCCTTCATGACCTGACCCCTTTCTACCTTTCCAGTCTTCCTATACTTTATTTCCCCACAGTGACATTGATTTCCTTGCTATTCCTCATCCACTGCCCTCCATCTCTCAACTTCAAGCATATCCACTGATTGTCCCCTATGCTTGAAACTAACACTCTCTCTGTGTCTCTGTCTTTCTCTGTCTCTGTCTCTCCCTCCTTTTCCCTCTTCCTCTCCTCCTTCTCTCTCTCTCTCTCTCTCTCTCTCTGTCTCTCTCTCTCTCTCTCTCTCTCTCTCTCTCTCTCTCTCTCTCTCTCTGTCTATCTGTCTCTCCCCCTTCCTCCCCCACTCCCACCCTTCTGCAAAAAATCTTTCCCAGTCCTTCTTAAACTTGCTGCCTTCCCTCTGAGATTATCTCCAATTTTCCCCATTTCTGGTCCATATACAGTTGTTTGCATCTTACCTTCCCCATCAGACTATGAGGACAAGAGCAGGGATGAGGGGGTTTTCATTTGTTTATTCTATTTGGAGTTTTGCCTTTCTTTGTATCCCTGGTATTTAGCACAGTGCCTGCTACACAGTAGGTGCCTAATAAATACTTGGTGACAGACTAATTCACTGAGCGCACATTTAGAGGCTTACTCTACATGTTTCTCCTACCAAGTGACAAACCGACTGCTATCTTTAGTTAGAAATTCTTTTTAGCCCTTTATGAGGAAATCCAGTATCCCTGAGGGCCAGTGTGTCCCTGTAGTACTAATGGATAGAAAGGGTTAAAAGATAACTGGCCAGGAAAGTGAGAGCAGGCTGTGGAAGGAGGGACAAGGAGCTGAGAAATTTTAAGGCTACAGAAACAGAAACAAGGCAAGGGCCAGGTTGAAACAGGACAAGATCCTGAATGGAACAGATCCCAATTTCATAGGATTTTGAACTGGAAGAGAACTTAGAGGTTATCTAAGATCATCTAAATCTGACTCTATATGACAGAGCAGGAAACTGAGGTGCAGAAAAAGTGACTTACCCAAAGTAAGTGGGAGAGTAGGGATCAGGATTCAACCCCACGAAGAGAGAGCTTCCAATCCACAGGGAACAATGAAAAGGCCAACTCAATCCTCTCCTCAGAATCTTCAATGACTCCCTATTACCTACCAAGCCACGTGCAAAATCCTTTACCTGCCAATCAAAGCCCTCCACAAGCTGGCATTATGCTACCTTTGTAGTATTATTTCATATTACTCCCCAACAGATTCTTAATTTGCTTGTGGTTCTTTTCCCTAAGCCCACTTGACAATTTTCCTAGACATTTTCTTTCTTCTCTTTGTCCTCTATGTCTGAAATATCTCTCCTTTACTCTTTCTGACAAATCCTTGCCTCATTCTCCTCACCGCAAGGCAACATTTCTGGTGCCTTTCCTAATCTGTCTCTCTTTCTTTCTCTCCATATATCTCCACATATCCACAAATCTATATGTTTCTATATACCTAGACACATTTATCTCTTATAGATATATGTATACATAAAGACACATGTGTGTACATATATACATACAAACACAGATGCACATGGAAAGGTACAGATGTGTGCATGCATATAAATGTATATATATATATATGCATACATGTATGTATATAGTTGAAGAGGAGCAAGAAGAGGGTCACATGTGCATAATATTTGACATTTATGTGTTGAGTATACATTTGTTGGGCCCACCATGTGACACAAGGTACTGCAGTCACCACCCACATAGGCTTACAGGCCATCTAAAAGATCATCTCTCACTATATTCATTACCAGGTGAGGCATCTCGGTGGTCCATCTGGGGCCATTATACTCAAACCATCAGCCGGATAGTTTGATCAGAATGACCTGTGTCCACACAAGGCTTCCCATACTCACAGGCCGCACAGCTGGGGGCAGCTGGGAAGTTAAAAGCTATACAAGCTATGTTCTGAATTAGGGAATGATAAAATGTTGATCACATTTTTTTAACTGACAAAAATAAAACAAAAATATAGCTTCTTTTTGACCTTGCCTCCAGACTTCTCTCTTTCTCTCTCTCTCTCTCTCTCTCTCTCTCTCTCTCTCTCTCTCTCTCTCTCTCTCTCTCATATTGTCACACATCCATCAGACTCAAGCAAACAATATATTGTGACCACTGTACTTAAAGGCCTTGATGAAAAATAAAAGGAAAAATGGTTAAGCACTTCCTACATAGGGCCCTCTACCTATCCTTCTTCCAATATTCCTCCTAATTGCCTTCTTTTTTTCTTTTGAGAGCCCACAGGAAAGAGGAAAGGAAAGAAATAAACATTTATTAAATGCCTATGTGCCAAGCACTGTGCTTTGCACTTTACAAATATTACCTCATTTGAACTTCACCATCCTTGTGAGGAAGCTGCTATTAGGATATCCATCTTGCAGGTGAGGAAACTGAGACTGAGGTCGACAGAGATGAAGTGACTAGCCTAGGGTCACACCCTAATCATAACACTAATTCTGAGCTAGTAAATCTCTTGGGATTGAAATTGAATTTAAATCCTCTTTACTTCGGGCCCACACCCTGTCCCTTGCACCGCCTGAATGCTCAGAGAAAGGCCAAGTCTACTACAATGTAGTAAAGAGGGTTAAAAAGGGAGGAGGAAGGGAAAGACTGCAGTGAGATAGAGGCCTATCTTCCTGCCCCTGGCTCACTACTTTACAAGACTTCTTGATAGCTGTCAGTCTCTAGCACTCAGGGACTCCACTTCAGGCCGCATTTCTGCTCCTGGTCTGGACAATCCTAAAGCAATAATCCCAGAACTAGTCTTGGTCACTGAAGAAAAAAAGTACAAGTCTCATCGGGCAGCATTCCATGAGTTCAATTCCAAGAGTACATGGCCACTTGGCTTATGTGGCTTTTCTATTCCACACACCTCAGATAACCTAGGAGAAAACTGTCTTGGGGAAAGAAATAGGGAATTCAAAGCCAGCACTCCTCTGTGGCTATCTTGTCATTTCCCAGTGTCTCTCTGTCAGAACATTGAGTTCTGGAGAGAGATGGAATGTATTACAAACACCTGCCACATAGGTACATACATGTACAAGTAAAGACAGAGAAAGCCAGCATGATGTAGTGGACAGAGATCTGGCTCCAGGGGAAGTAAGACCTGTTTTCAAATCCTCCTTTTGGCCCACACTGATTGTGACCTTAGACAAATTACTTAACCTCCTAGAGGCAGCTCTCTAGGCCTCTAAATTACAGAACAGCTACTGATTTGTATGGATAGGAGTTACACACCAAGAACTACCTACACTGATGAAATCAGGCGTGTAGACTGAATTTTATCCATATGCCTCATTGCATCTCTCCTTCAAGGGCCTAGAGCTTCACGTTTATAAGTTATTTCTCTGCTGACAAGTCTTGCAAGCCCTCTGTGACCTAGAAGGTCATCTTCATGTGTGCTTGTACCCAAAACAGGACATTCTCTCCTGGCCAGTCTTCTGGTGACAGATGAGCTGCTCAGCATTCAGCTTTCCACGTCCATGGAGGCCAGGTTCACAGGGCTCCTCCTGGGAGCCTTCTAGTCTGTGAAGGAGCTCCCAAAGCTTGGACTCTGCCCTCCAAGTTGAAATAAGACATGTTGGAAGATTTCAGGGGATGTTATATCCATGAATAAATAGGGATTGAATTAGATTTTAATTGGGTGAGAAATACATATCATGGATGGGTTACAATGTGCTCCATCAGAGGGAATATCTACATTGATGTGATCATAGATCCAAAGGAAGGAAGGAAAGAAAGAAAGAAGGGATAAGGGAAAAGAGGAAGGGATGATGTGAGAACAGGAAGGAGGAAGAAATGAAGGAAGAAAGGAGAGAAAAAAAGGAAGGAGAGAAGGAAAGGAAGAAGGAAGGAGGGAAGGAAGGGAGGGTGGACGGAGGAATGGAATAAGAGAGGGAGAGAGGGAATAAGAGTGAGAGAGACTCTAGATTACATGCAGCTCAGTGGTACAGTGGATAGATTGCTGGATGTGGAGTCAAGAAAAACTGAATTCAAATCTGGCCTCCAACATTTAAGAGATGTGTGAATGTGTGACCCTGAGCAAGTCACTTAAACTTTATCTGATTCCATTTCCTCAACTATAAAACAGGGATAATAAAAGTACTTACCCCTCAGATTTGATGTGAGGATCAAAGGAGCTACTCTTTTTAAAGCACTTAGCATAGTGTTAGCCTTTGTAGGAGCTCAATAACTGCTTGTTTCCTTCCTTTTTCCCTTCCTATAGTGGACATAACATTAGATGAAAAGTCAGAAGACTGGAGTTCAAATGCCAGTTTGACACCTGTATGATTCTGGGGAAGTTGTTTTTTTTGTTTGTTTGTTTTTTGTTTTTCATTTTTTGTTGTTTTTTTGTTGTTGGTTTTTTTGGGTTTTTTTTTTTTTTTGCTTATTTGTGCCTCCATTTCCTTTTCTGTAAAAATGAGATTATAAATGACCTCTAAGGTCTAGAATAGCCTATCATCGTATAAGCTATGATACATTTCTCCTAGAACTAGTTTCTTTACACAATTGGTCAGGAAAGCAAAAGAAAAACAAACAAACAAAAAAGATGACAAAGGGAAAAAATGGAAACAGACACCAAGACAGAGAAAGATGAGGAGATGAGGGAGCAAGAGGGGACAAGAAGGAAGAGGAAAAGAGAGGGAAGGAGGAGAGAGGGGGGTTTCCAGTTGTCTAAGTTAGAAAGTTTTCTATATTGATGGATTTCTCTCCTACTTGAATGACTCCATCCCTGACTCTGTAATTATCTTAAGAGCTTCTGTATTTTGGGGAGATCTGAACTTTCAGGAAGCTGTTATCCAATTATTTTTAACATTGGAGATTCAGGATGTTTCCAACATAGAACCCTGAGCAATTAAGTAATCACACACACACACACACACACACACACACACACACACACACACACACTTCTTCCTCTAGCCACTATTACCTTCTCCCCTATCCAGTGTGGTCATTAATAATTCTCTCTCTTCCCCTTTCCCTCTCCCTCTCCCTTTTTCCCCCTCTCTCTCTCCTTCTTTTCCCCTCCCGCCTCTCTCTCCCTCTCCCTTTTTCTCTCTTTCCCTCACTTCCCTTCTCTCTCTCTCTCTTTCTCTCTCTCTCTCTCTCTCTCTCTCTCTCTCTCTCTCTCTCTCTCTCCCATATATAGATATGTATATATATATATATTTGTATCTCTGTTGCTTTGTCTTTCTGTCTCTGTGTCTGTCTCCTTCCTCTCTCTCTCTCTCTCTCTCTCTCTCTCTCTCTCTCTCTCTCTCTCTCTCACAATATAAAAACACAAACCCCTAACTGTGAGAATTATAGACATAAATTGGAATCCACAGCAGTGGGTCCTGGGAGTCACTGAGCCAAGATGCCAATTCCTCTGTGGCTATAACTGGAAGGGAATCCCAGGTGCCATTCGAACACAGTGACCCTGAATGAGATGTCAGAAAATGTCTCAGGTTTGGAACACTACATGTCCTAGAATCACAGGCTCAAACATCCTGGAAATTACCTCCAAGGTCCCCTAATCTAACCTCTTGCCAGATGCTGGATTCCCCTCTACAATATGGTCAACGTCATCATCCAACCATTGCTTGAATATAGGCAGTAATGGGAATCATACTACCTACCAAGGCAACTTTCACTTCATTGTTTGACAGCTTTGATCATCTTCTTTATTGTTGAAATCTGCTTCTATCTAACTTCCAATTGGCCATTCCTAGTTCTTAATCCATCTGTCCTTAGTAGAAACAAAGATGGAACCAGCTGTCTACCAAAGAATTGTTCCAGTTAATTCATTGTCATTAGAGGTATTCAAGAAAAGGTAAGAGGATCCCTGCACTAGTTAAGGGGTTGTATAAAATAACTTCTAATGTCCCTTCCAAATAAGTGTAGTTAAAAGATCTGCCACTGTATCCAGGGCCATCTCCAGTTGTCCTGGACTTACCTGGTCACTGCACCCAGATGGCTCCAGAGAAGAAAGTGAAACTGGTGACTTTGCACAGCCCTACCTCACTTAAATCGAATTTACTTGCATTTCCCTGATGCCACAGTCCTCTTTGAGAAGGAAGGACAAACAACAAGCTAAAAGGCAGTATTTTTTTTTCATTTTTTCTAAGTCAGCATGTTGTGGTAGAAAGAGCACTAAAGTCAGGTGAGAAGAGTTCAAACTTGCACTTAATAGTTATGGGGAGCCAGTCACTCAACTTTTCTGCGCTTTCATTTCTTCTTCTATAAAATAGAGATCATGATACTTGCACCATCTATATTACTTGGAGATTACAAGATTTAGAGTGAGAAAGGATATTAGAAATCATTTAGGCAAGCCCTCTCCTTTTGTGTATGAAGAAACTGAGGTCCAAATGGAATGACTTAAAGTCACAGGGTTGTTTTTGAGAAAAGCTTAGACTAGTAGTGAAATTAATAATAATAATAGAGAAGCAAAGTTGACAAAGCATTTCACTTATGATGTCTCATTCGACTCTCACAACTCTGTGAGGTAGGGGCTGTTGTTTTCTTCATTTCACAAATGAGAAAACTGATCCTGAGAGGGTTAAGTGATTAGTTCAGTCACACGGCTAGTTAGTGCCTGAAACAGGCTCCCAACTTCGTTATCTCTGATACTGAGTCCAGCATTTCATCCACAGTGCCCCTTAACAGTCCGACATGGGAGCCATTGTTAGTATTCTCAGTCACTAATGCCTTCCTTTCTGTGAAATCCCATTTCATCTACAATGTGTTTGTGCTGGGGAAGGCTGGGATTCAAAAATTCAGATCAAATAAGTCTGTGCTTTACATCTCTTCTCCCTTCTCTCCTTCCCCTTCTCCCGAAATCTTAACAGTGGGACAGGCTTTGTGGTAACATAGTGGGGTTCCCATTCTGCATATTTGAGGGCTCCCACTGTGACTCTGATTGCTGTAGGGGCCATTGAAGTCCTGGGGCCAGGAGGTGGGATGCATTACGCCCCAGTGAATTTTCTCATCAACACTCTCATTTCTCACTACTCCTTATACTATCTTTCATCAGATGCTGAGCTGAGTTGAACAAAGGAAGATGGATCCTTCCCACCTCCTGAGGGTCAGAGAATTGTTTGGGGTGGAAAGGGGTGTGTCAGCTCAATAATACTGGCTGCAAAGGACCATGCAAAGCTGAACTAGAAATTGCTTCCCCTGTAACTTGTCAACAGGCATCCCTCATGGCTCATTATCTATGTCCCCCGCCCTAACTGTAGGTGCTCTATCCTCATTGTCTTCATCCAATTTCTTGGTGATTGTATCAGCTTCCATAGGTTTCATCATCAATTCTAGGGACATGACCATTCAGCTAGGGATCTACTTTCAGCATCTCTCCTGTGTTCTAGCTCTGTATTGTTGACATGTCTGGCTTGGATACAGCACTGGACATCTCACACTCATCATGTCCAAAATAGAACTCATCATCTTCCCCCACCAAGCTTCTCTATTCCTATTGGGGGACTTTCATCCTTCCACTCATCCAGGTCGACAATCTTCTCATCATCCTTACCTGTTCCTCTCCCCACAATGACCCGATGGAATCATTTGCCAATTCCTTTTTTTAAAATTCTACCTCCAGACATCTCTAACAACTGTCACCTGTCACCTTCTCTTAAGTCATGTGACCACAGCTAAAATTCAGCTCTCATCACTTCCTACCTAGACTATTGCAATCAGCCTTTCTTTTGGGCTCCTGGTCTCTGGTTTCACACCTGCAATCCATCTTCCAAATCTGACTGTGTCACTGCTTGCTAAACATCCCTCAGTGGGTCTCTTATTTCTTCTAGGGTAAATATAAGGGCTTCAGACCAAAGCCTTTTACAGTTTACCTCATCTTGCCCTTCTGGGATTACTTTATATTACTTTTTACACAGTCTATGTTCCAACCAAAATGGCTTACTTATTATTTTGGATACTGAGCATTCCAACCCCCACCTTTGTGCTTTTGCATGGGCTGTCTCCAAGACTAAGGTGTATGTCTTACTCATTTCTGTGGCTTTGTATCCCTAATTTCATTCAATAATTTGTACCACATTCCATAGGAACCCTTTTCTCTTCCTTTAAATTGAGGTGACTCAGTAGGTAAGATTTTGGAAGACCTGAGTCCTAATTCTAGCTCAGATACTTACTAGGTCTGTGACCCTGGGCAAATCACTTCATCTTTCTAAGCTTTAGTTTCCCGGATATATAAAATGTGTATCAAGTGGGATGTAGAGAGCTCTGGCTTCACTCTCACAGAGCAAAGCTAGCTACACCTTCTGTTCAGGTCCCAAGGGTACCCCTAGACATTGGTATGTCTTCTTTATTCTAATATCATCAGCTCAACCCCCCTCCTGGTGTAGTTCCCCCACTGTTAGCTCCTAGTGACTAGCCCTTTGATCCATTTAACCAATAAATATCAATTAACTTTTACAAAGGGATATTTACTTCAAAGATATTGCAAGAAGAGAAGTCCAGACATTTCCCTTCTATATCCCAGGAGCATGGTCTCCCCTCCAATAGCACCTCAGTCTCTGCAGAGATATACTTAACATAGTATCTCCATAGTATTTGCCCCACCAAGTTCACATCGAAATGAAGGTGAACCCTTGTCTCAGTTATCACTGGGATGAATCTAGAAGGTTGAACCTTGTTCCTCAGAGATTCTTTATCGCATGATAAACAGTTTTCGACTAGTTATAGAATGTTTACACATACTCCAAAGTCCCTCCAAGATATTTTCATGACATAGCAACTTGACTCTCTAGAAGCAGGCTCCCCAGTCTCTTTCACATGAGGTACTACATTAGAGATACTCTGCACATGTGCTTAAGGACTGGGTTCATCAGTCAAGTCCTTTGTTACACTTGGCATAGGCTCTCAGCTTCCTGCTAGCTCAGGGTGAGAAAGCGCCAGTCCCCTATTACAGATAAAACTCTCTGAAAACCTTAAATGTGAGCTATTATTATAATTGGGCAGCTAGGTAGCACAGTGGATAGAGTGCTGGCCTGAATGCAGGAAGACTTATCTTCATGACTTTAAATATGGTCTAAGACACTTAGTAGCTGTGTGGGCATGGTCAAGTCACTTAACCCTGTTTGCCTCAGTTTCCTCATCTGTAAAATGAGCTGGAGAAGAAAATTGTAAACCATTTTCTTCTACTATCTTTGGCAAGGAAAGCTAAAAAGGGGTCATGAAGAGTCAGACACAACTAAATGACTAAACACCACCACACAGGTAGTAAACAAAGTCAGACATGACTGAAGCAATTGAACATGAACACGTAATAATAATCAATTGTAAGTGTTCTTTTTCACCTCAAATTATCCTTCATATACTATTTATTTGCAAATTACATCTCTTCAGGAAAATACAAGCTTCTCGAGGGGAAGGTCTGTTTTTCATTTTTTCTTTATATCCCCAATATTTAACATAGTGCCTTGAACATAGCCTATACTTATTATGTTTATTGGGTACATGCATGTAATGGGATATTGCTACATTATAAGAAACAATGAATATGAAGAATTGAGAGTATCATGGGAAATCTTACAGGAAGTAAGCAGAAGTACATAAACTATGACTACAACAATGTATGAGGAAAGAACAAAGACAAACCCAAAATCGAACTATGAGTAATATTAATGATTAAATCTGTCCCTGAAAAAAAGAGATTAGACAAAGTCCTCCTTTCCTTCTTTACAAAGGTGGGGGGATATGAATGCAGTACATCACATATATTGTCAGGCTCCATTAATGCATAGGTTACTTTTACTGAATGCCTTTTCTTCTTGTTTGTTTTCTGTTACAAGGGATGGTTCACTGGGCGGGGTAAAGGGAGAAATATTTTGGGGTTTTTTTAAAGCAATTGGGGTTAAGTAACTTGCTCAAGGTTACACGGCTAGTCACTATTTATTCGTGGGTGCTCATTTTCTGAGGCTGGTTTCAATCCCAGGTCATACCAACTCCGAGGCCGGCACTCTTACTCACTGAGCCACCTAGCCGCCCCAGGAGAAATATTTTGGAAAGGAAAGTAATATAAGAACAAAGGAACTGAAACATTATAATACAGATAAAACTCTGATATTTGCCTAGAGCAGCAGTTTTCACAAGCATCCCTAAGGGTCCCCAAAACCCTTTCAGGGAGTCTTCAAGAGCAAAAATTTTCATCACAATACAAAGATGTTTTCATTTCTGCTGTGTTAAATACTTACAAAATCCACATTAATGAAAGTTCTTTGAGGGGTCCTCAATCATTTTTAAGAGTGTAAAGGAGTCCTGAGACCAAAATGTTTAGAAACCACTAGCCTAGAGCACTAAAAAAAATAATGATGTGTACAGCATCCCACAGCCAGAGTGTGACAGAGGCAGAATTTGAATTCAGATCTTCCTGGTTTCCAAGCTGGTTTTCCAATCACTGAATCATATTGCCTCTCATAAAAACAAACAAACAAAAATTAATGTTTGTTGGATTGTGAAGGGTGGGTAGATGAGTGAACAAATGGTTAAATGAGTGAATTATTTGATTCATACAAAAGCAAATCTAATTGTTTCATGTGTGCATATCTCTGTGATAGGTGCTGGAAAAGATACAAAATTTAGATGAGACACATGCCCTGACCTCATAGAGTTCACTGTCTTATAGGTGCAAACACAAATAACTGATATGTCATTAGGAAGGTCTAAGGAACGTACTATATGAGTTTCAAGGACAGAGGTGCTTACTACTTGGACAATATAGGAAGCTAGGGAGTATAATAAATTTTAGCTGAGCTTCAAAGGGTGTGGAGAAATTCAGTGGGTGAAAAGAAGGAGCAAAAGTATCCATGTATGGGGATCATTGTGTACAAAGACATAAAAACAGGCATGAGGGAATGGGTAGGTCCAAATTAGCTGAATTGTAAGAGGTGAGAGAGAGGGAAGGAGACAGAGAGACAGAGAGAGAGGAAGGGAGAGAGAGACAGAGAGAGAGAGAGAGAGACAGAGAGAGAGAGAGAGAGAGAGAGAGAGAGATAAAGAGAAAGACAGAGACAGAGAGAGAGACAGAGACAGAGAGAGAGACAGAGACAGAGAGAGAGAGAGAAAGAGAGAGAAGAGGAGAGAGAGACTATATGTGTCTGTGTGTATGTGTCTGTCTAGGAGAGTGATATATGAGACTGGAAAGAGATTGTGGTACCAAATGTAGGGAACCTTGAATCTGGAGTAAATGAATTCTAATGTCCTTCCAGAGGCAATAGGAGACCAGTGAGGATTTTTGAGTTTTATGACTACATCTATGTATAAGGAAAATCATGCTTATGATTTATGACAATACTCTATATTCTTTACCAGAAAAATTACAAGCACTGCTCTGACCTCTTCTCTTAAAAGAGTGGGCAAAAAGACTCTTGGTATGCTGAGCCCCACTAAATAAACAGACAACTTAAAGAAAAAAAAGATTGAGATTTAATTAGGACCTGAAAGCACAGGGACCTCTAGAGAAATTTATAGCTCAGTAACAAACATACAAATCTATCAAATATGACTTCTCTAATTAGAAAGTGTGATCTGTAACAGGAATCATGAAGATAATATAACACACAAGCATTCCTGCAAAGAGGATGGAATTAGATTATATCTTCAGGTCCCAATTAGACTTGCCATGACACTAGACTCTTCAGGTCTTCTGGTTCCAACATAAACAGAAAGTGTGTGTGCTGGGATGAAGGGAGGGAGGGAAGGAGAGACACAGAGATACAGAGACAGAAGACAAAGAAACAGAGACAGAAGGAGAGAAAGAGAGGTAGAGAAAAGAAGAAGATGATGATGATGATGATGATGATGATGATGATGATGATGATGATGATGATGACTGTGATGATGACTATGATGATGGAGAGGAATAGAAAAAGGAAGAAGGAGGAGGAAGAGGAAAAGAAGAGGAAGAAGAGGACAGGGAGAAGAGGAGAAGGAGGAGGTCGTCCTCTGTTCATAAGAGCAACATTTCTGGTAGTTATCAGCTATACTTGCAAGGGAGGGGCAAAAAGAGAGGCGACCAAAGAGCTAGGTCTGAACCTAGCTGTGCATGCCTGCTAAATGCTGCCTACTACTTCCCATCTAGTCAGGAATATGTCAGAAATCAATTGAAGTTCCTCCTAGTTGGTATCTGTGCCTCCTCTTCACTATTATAGTGAATATTCCATTCGAAATAGAAGTTATTATTTCAATAGAAATAAGGAAATTTGGAGAAAAGGTAGGCTTTGAAAAAAGAGAATTAGGACGCACTGAGTTTGAGATGCTGAAGGAAAATTCAGGTTATTTTTGTGATTTACTTGATAACGTAGGATTGGAATTTAGGAAAACTACTGGGGCTGAAATATATCAATTTGGAGCCATTTATACAGATATGATTCTTGAACACTAGGACATGATGAGATCATTAAAGGAGAATGTAGAGAAAGAAGGAAGACAACTGAAGACCGAGTTCTCAGAGACACACTCAGGATTGAAAACTCAAATTGAGAAATGAATGAGTGATGGGAAAATAGAGGCAATAAATATAGACATTATTTTTTCTGAAAGTTTGGCAGTAAAATGAAGGTGACATATCAGATTGTAGATTGAAGGATAGGAGGATAAAATTGTTTGAGTTATTCATCCTTCATTTTCAAAGAGAACCAATGACATCACAAGGGTGATGTCTTAATATGTGTGTGAATTGGATTTCAGGAAGGCAGAGCTTTTCAAACTCACCAGTCTCACTCTCCTCCAGATATGGATGGCAGTAGGATAAGGTGGGGAAAGTCAACCAGGCTAAATAACTCTGTATAGTTGAATAATTGTCTATGAAATAAAGACTGAAAAAGCAAAGGTAGAACAAGGTGTGGACTAAGAGAAAAAGAAGAGATATAGATAGGATATAGAGATATAGAAGAGATATAGAGATAGAGATAGGAGAATAGGGATATGGTGGCATAATTATGGGTAATAACATATATCCCTGTGGGTAGATGGGAGAGAAACATCAGAAAGTGATAGAAAGTGAATGAGAGAGAGGGTGAGTGCTTGATGAAAGTCCTTTTCAGGAAGGAATGAGATTAAAGAAACAAGTATAGGAATTTGTCTGAGTGCAGAATAGGGATATATCTCCTTCTGCAACCAAATGAAAAAAAAAAGACATAGCTGGTGATGATTCTAAGAAATTCTGAAGAATGGAGGAAAGAGCTCACATCAGCTGGCCTCAATTTCCTCAGTGAAGTAGGAGGTAGGTCATCTGGGATAGGTATGTGTGAGGGGGTGTTTAGTGGTGAGAGGAGAGAAGAGATGCTTTGGAACAGATGGTACATGAAATGAATGAATATATGAATAGATCAATGGATGATGTTTAACTAGAAAGTGAATGAATGGACGCATGGACAAATAAGGGAATAAAAAATGGATGAATCAATGAAAAAGTTATGGAACCATGAATCAATAAATAGGGTGGATGTATTAATAACTGATAAGCTAAATAATGAATGAATAGATAAGTGAAATTATTAAACAAATATTGATTAAGCATGAAAATTAAGCTAAGACAAAGTTACTCCCTTGAGGATTTTGTAATCTGTGAGTGAATGAATAAATGAATTGGATAGATTTGGACCATACAGAATAGTAGGTAGGCTATTAGAATTTGGTTTAGCCATGTTATCTTTCGGTGAAATTAGTAACAGTAGACACTTAGTAGCAGTTTGGCTAGGGGAAAAAAATCACCTTCATTTGCTAGAAATATAAAGTCTTAGTTATTCTAAGCCCACCTTAATTATGTTGGAGGATGAGCTCTTAGCAACCTTGCAATGGAGCGGAGGCCGATGAGTTATTCACGTCAACTACACCACTGTCAAAAAGAGTTTAGTTTTTACCTTGCTCTTCCTTTCACATAACAAGATGTGCAAAGGGCACTAGGAACAAAGATGTTTCAGACTTGTGGAAGCCACAATTTGACACAGAGTTAATTCTGCAGTGCCTTCAGTCTTGTACTGAACGTGGAGTTTGATGAAGAAATCATGAGAATTAGATTCAGGAAAGGCCAGCTCTAGAACTTAGTTTTGTGACCATGGCTTAGCCACTTTGCTCCTCTATGTATCCTTGTATTCATCTAGAAAATGGGAGTTATAATACTTGTGCTACCTACCTTACAGGCAGAGCTATAACTGGGAAGTACAGTACCTGGAGCAAATTTAGTTGAATAAGACTGGAGGTGGGATATCTAAGGCATAAGCACTCTTAAACATGGTTGAGAAAGCTTCTAATTATGGGTGGTGGTGAAGAGAAGCATGGGAAGACTTACAAGAAATGATGCAGGGGGGCAGAGCCAAGATGGCGGAGTAGAAATAGCATGTCCAAGCCACGCTCCCCCCAGATTACCTCCAAAGTATGTAAAAGGGGACTCTGAATAACTTCTGGAGCCCCAGCACCCACAGAGCAACACAGGGAAGCTAACCTCCCACTAAGGACAGCCCAGCAACCCTGCAGGAAGGACCAGAACAGCGCTGTGGGAGCCAGCGGCACAGCGTGCAGTGCCTGGGGAGCCAAGCACAGGGCCACCTGAGTCGTGGTTTTAGCCCCAGGGTGGCAGGGCTAGCAGCCAGCTGGAGGGACCCCAGAACACCAGCAGCTGTGGTGATTCCAGAATTATCAACATAGACATGCCTAGGACAAAGTGAGAGGTTAGTGCCCTATGGACTTTGGGACCAGTATTTGGGGAACGTGTCGGCTTCCTCCCCTGGGGCTAGAAGCCACTGAGGAGACACACTATTTTTTAGTTTTCAGAGGCAGCTCCAGCTCCTGGCCTGTGAACTGTAGGGAGATCCAGCGATCAGTCTTGGGGGGTAATCGCTCTTGCTTTAACCTCCCTGGATCTGGATTGTGATCTAGGGTGGAGGTTGTGGGTGGGTTTCCAGCTTGCCAGAAACAGAAGTTTGTCCCCCACACACACGTTCGGGACGAAAGTTCCCCCTATCTGGCCGCAAAGCCATACTGTGGCAAGAAGCCCCAAAGTCAAGTAATTAAGTGGCAACATGCCAAGGCAAAGGAAACAAATTAAACAGAAAAATGCAACCTTAGACTCCTACTTTGGGGGGCAAAGAGGATCAAAGCATAGAGCAGGAGGAGGACTGTGAGGTCAGAAGTCCTGCTCCAAAAGCCCCAGGGGGAAACATGAGGAGGTTGCAGGCCATAGAGGACCTTAAGAAGGACTTTAAAAATCAAATAAGAGAAGTGGAGGAAAAATTGGGAAGAGAAATGAGAAGGATGCAGGAAAAGTATGAAATGAGGGTCAACAGCCTGACTGAGGAAAACAACACCTTAAAAAATAGACTAACTCAAATGGCAAAGGAGGCCCAAAAGGGCAATGAGAAGAAGAATGCCTTAAAAAGTCGAATTTGCCAGATGGAAAAAGAATCTCAAAGTTCACTGAGGAGATTCATTCCTTCAGAGTTAGACTGGAGCAAATGGAAGCTAATGACTTTATGAGAAATCAAAATGCTGTTAAGCAGATACAAACAAATGAAAGATTAGAAGGCAATGTGAAATATCTCATGGCAAAAACCACCCACCTGGAAAATAGATCCAGGAGAGACAATTTAAAAATTATTGGACTACCTGAAAGCCATGATCAAAGAAAGAACCTAGAAATCACCCTTCAAGAAATTCTCAAGGAAAATTGCCCTGATGTTTTAGACCCAGAGGGCAAAATAGAGGTTGAAAGAATCCACAGATCACCTCCTGAAAAAGATCCCCAAAAGAAAACTCCCAGGAATATTATAGCCAGATTCCAGAATCCCCAGATCAAGGAGAAAATACTACAAGCAGCCAGGAAGAAACAATTTCAATATTGTGGAAACACAACCAGAATAGCCCAGGACCTGGCAGCTTCTACACTGAGGGATCGAAGGGCATGGAATATGATATTCCAGAGGGCAAAAGAACTGGGAATGAACCCAGGGGTCACCTACCCAGCAAAACTGAGTGTT